>VWZO01011157.1:0-59251 GCA_013396975.1 Bucco capensis | reverse complement strand
TGGATGCAACCATCCAGCCAGTTCCTTATCCACTGAACAGTCCACCCATCAAATCCATAGCTCTCTATATACAGAGCAATCAGCATTTGTTTTTGAAGTGGCTGGTGTTCCTACCCCTCAGAAAAAGGAGAAATGCATCTCTGGAACTGGCAGCAGACTGCTAGGTGCATGTTTCTGCTTTGTCATTTTCAAGCAGGGCTTTCCCAGTTCCCTCTCTTCAATTGCTGTAGCAACCTCTGCTTCCAGGTGATGCAAATATTGCCTTTGTAATGCCTAATGTGGCCTTCTGGGAAACTGAGGGAAATCAAATTGTAGGTGTTGGGGTTTCTTTTATACAAGACTTCAAAGAAAAAAAAAAACTATTCCAAGATGCAATTTTTTTATATGGTAACAATTGCAAATTTTCTTTAGGATCCATTTTGATATATTTCCCTTTAACCACTATTTTTTTCTCCTGAACATGTATTTCTTTCAAAGAAAAGACCAGTAAGAAGTAAAAGCATGTGCTCAAAAACCCTTTCTAGAATATTTCAATCCAGTATTTTTTACTTTACGTGGTTAGTCCTGTAAATAACACCTAGAAATCATCTTTCATTTCCATCTCTTGCCCAAAGGAATTCAGACTGCAATGTTGTATAACTGTAATTCAAACAAGAATTATTGATGTTTTTATAATGGTCCATTTCATACTTTCCTGTGCTTTTTGTAGAGAAAGAGATAAGGTGCCAATTTTGACTTTTTAATTGATGCTAACTCACTTAATGAACGTTTCATAATGCCTTGAGAATGAACAGATCTTCTTTCAAGGGGAAAATTAGCAGGGTTTTTCAGTGCATCTAGTCTTCCTTTCAGAAGAAAGGACATCTTTATCACATGTAAAGGAAAATTACTATATAAAGCAGGTAGGAGAGGATGTTCCATAATGTTGCTTTAAAAAGAGATGTAAAACTATTTATTATGCATAGAGAATTCCACAATGGATATGTGAGACAAAAATCCTCACAGTGATTCTATTTAGCTTGATGCTTCCTATTAATGATTGCATTTCCTGATGTTTACTGCTTCTCCAGTGCTCTCTCTGTGCCCCTGAGCAGATAATGACAGTTCTGGGACCAACAATTAGTGCAAAAAGCCTTCAAGAAAGCTCAAGTCACAAGGGATTGTCCATTGTTGAGGATAAGCAAGCTGGAGTCATATATTTAGCTTGCAACTAGGAAACCATATCATGTTGCTGCTGGGAGTAGGTAAGAGCCACAGAGAATGATGTAAGGAATTAGAAATCCATGTTTTCATTCATTCATTTATACCACAGGAGCTCCCATTTTCTTTTGAATTCTATTTCCCTTGATAGTATGTTTTGTGGGATGATTTTCCTCTCATCCAGGATTGCTGCTGCTGCTTCTAACTGCAAAGATGTAGTCTTTGCAGGAATTGTACCTGACTATTCTTGTCCTAAAGAAAAGGAGGAGGGTTTGATGACTTGAGGAAGCTGAGGAGTTGGGACAGGGCTTCAGATGTGTCTGCAGCCTCCTCAGAGGTGAATGGCAGTGGCAGTTAAAGCCTAATGTGCTAATTCTCAAGAGATTTTCACTGCTTGTATAAATTCCTGTATTTATATAGAGAATGTAGTGTGGAAATTTGATCTTTTTTTTGACAAAAAAGACATCTTCTAGTTCTTTTCTCCTCCTGTAGCATGAGGTTCATGATTAGCTTTTACTTGTCTCTGCCATACAGAAGCCCAGTCTGTTCCTCAGAAACCTGAGAAGATTTGTGGCCAAATGGTAATGAATTCAAGACTTAGCACCTTCAGAGCAGGCAACACAAAAGCCATGTCTTTGCTTGGGAGGATGAGAAACATCTCTTTTCAATCATTGAAGACCTTGTCTCCCATTCATTTGACACAAGCACTTTTAGTAGAAGCTCCTGGATGGGATTCTGAGTTCATACAAGCTGCTGCTGCTATTAGCAAGGGCAGGAGAGAAGCTGGTGCATAATTCATGTTTAATACAGGTGATGTCTGTACTAATGTTCCTCCCCTGCTTCCCAGCTCCTGTGTCTGGATGATGTCCCAGCTGCTTGGCAAGATGAGCCCCTCACATGTCTCTCTCTCCATCCCCATCTTCTGACTAGCTGGACAGGGAAGCTAGGAAAAAGGTGTAGGATGCTCCAGGAGATACCTAGATTGACCAAATCTAGGCTCCAAAGTCTAGACTAAAATCCTTTATGGTCTTACAATCTCTGCTGAAAGCTGTCTTTAGCTTGCCATTCCAATAACAATTCACTACTGGAATGCTCTTGGAAAAAGAAGTGTTTTGGCTATGGAAATAATAGAAATTATAGTGACTATTAGAAGTATGCAAGTGACTAATCCAGATTTTATTCTAGGGAACAAGCAATCTGGAAAAATATATATGTAGTATGATTGAAAGATCAGTGTTAGGATTGCAAAGCACTGAAAGCAATATGGTACAGAGTGTGAAATACTAGGAATTGCAGGGGGGGTTTCCCCCCAAATTCATTGGGAACAATTCTTTTAGGAGGCTGTCTCTGATCCAGGTATAGCTCTGTTGTACTAGAGCTTAGGAAGTGGAAGATGAAACTAGGAAGAAATGCAAGAAAAGCCAAACTGAGGAATTTGTTTTTGTGATGGACACTGAGTGAAAAGCTGAAACTAAAGCTCCCCCAGTGCCTCAAATCCCTACTATTCCTATCTAAAATGAATTCAGGTTTTAAGCCCTACAACTTGTGAAGGTTTACAAGGAGCACACAGGCATGGAGACCTTCACTGTGAAGGTTTCTAGTGGCACTGTCCTCTCACAAGATGCTCTCTCTCTATATATATATATATATATTGAAATAGGCTTTTAGACTGTACTGCTTAGTCAGATTCCAGAGGGTTTTTCCCACAGGCATCTTGTGGTGTCCATACTTTCTGTCTCCTTACAGCATGCACTTTGAAGAATGCACTCATCCATATATGATAAAAAATACCATTTTCCCCCTTAAAGAGCATGTATTAGTGTTATTAGTCACTCCCTTACAGCATGATCTCTGAGTCCTAAAAGAGCTGAAACATGAGAGCTCCCTAGAGCTCCCTAGTGATCTAGTTTGCTGAAGCAAACAAAATTTGGAGATGATGAAAGGGCAAGAAGAGATGTGCAATAGATGGCATTTGTACACAGAGTACAAGCCACTGAGGAGCTCCTGAGAGCTGAAGAGGGCCTGATTCCTTCTTCAGTGCCATCATCACACACAAATCCTTTCATGACATCTAATACTGGCAGCTTCCTGTCTTAATTCAGCAAGCATATCAGTTAAGTACTAACAAAACTTCTGACTCTCCCAACTGGACTTCCAGAGCAGGTTTCTTTGAATGCCACAGCAGGAATGTACTTGCAGTACAGTGTGTTCTGGCATGGAAATATTATCTGAAGCTATTTGCAAGGTCCTGAGAAGGTTCCCAGCCCAACATGGGTGATTTCTCTCATTAGCCAGCTTTCCCACTTCAACTAGCATTCCAGCCAAGAACAGCTGTTAGTTAATTCTCTAGTAACATCCACTTACTTGCAGGAAAGGATGCATTCAAGTGCACGTGGAAGTGTTGCAGATATAGAGTTCTGCATAACTCCTATTTGGGTCTGAATTGTGTATTCAAATTTAATAGAAAATGCAAACTTCTAATGTGATTTAGTTAAAGATTGCTGCATGCTCAGGAGTTTCTGCCCATCCCTTTCCTTGTTCACAGGAATGCTCATTGTCATGGCAAACACAGATCTGTTGGGACTTTGGCATGTGCTTAGCTTTAAACAGCACTTCCCTCTTGGAGCTTGCTTATGGATTTTACTTTGAGCATTTCTCTATAAGCCTACAAAGGATTGGAGTAGGCAGAAACCTTCATCCCATGAGAAGTCATCATCAGACTGACCATTGGTAGACTTTTACATGCCCTACGTAGGAATGTTGTTCCCTTGCCAGTATTTGTGTGTGTATATATGTAGGTTTTAGTTTGCAGTGTGTCTGGATGGGAGTGCACCCCTCTGTATATATATACCTGTATATACATACCCTGCTTTTGCCCACTCTAATGATGCCAACTCGTGTGCAGGAGCCAAACCAACTGAAAACTACACAAGGCTTGAGATGCTGCAGTGTTTTTTCTTAGAGTATTTTTTATACCAGATGAATTGCAGGATGTTTACAGATGCTTATTCCTATTTAACTTATACAATGGTGTGGCAGGATGTTTTTGATTGTTGTCAGCTCAAGAATTGTATAAGATTCGGGGTGACATTTGGGCTCTGTTGAAATCCTTGGCAAAGCTGCCATTGATCTCACTGAGGCCAAGATGCAATCCCTCTGAATCTGTTGTTTACTGGCTATTTTCCTACTGTGATCAGTTTTTTAGAGTGAAATGTATTTATTTTGTTGGGTTTTTTTTCCCCAATGTGAACCTTGCAGTTGCTATTTGGCTTTTTGTACAGAACCTGCAAACTACAACCCACGTGGGAATTGATGCCTCAGAGAATGTACAGGATTTTTTCCTTTGGTCTGCTTCTTGAATATCTCTAAGAAAATACCTTCTAAAATAACTTTTTTGTAAGATTGAATACAGAATCTTCTAAAACTAGCTTACCTTTCATCCCTCTCTCCACACAGAGGGCATGCAGCGTGGCAGGTAAAAGTGAAGCATTATTTATTGATGAATAAATCAAAAGTAGCCCTGTCTGTTTGGAATACCTCCTGATTTCATAGAGGTCACCTGGCTCTGCAGAGCTGGAAGGAGACACTTGAAGTACCTTATCCAAAAGTACCTTATTGAAAACAAATCAAGTTCTAACAGTATATGGCTTTAAACTTCTCATCAAGACATGGAGGTCTCATCAGAGCCAGTCTGCAGGCTGATTCTTTTAATATGACAGGGATTAATTAAATTATGAAGATACGAAGTGGAAAGGCAAATCAGACAAGTGCTTGACATTAATCACTTGTTTAGAGACAGAAGGATCACTTCTTTAATAGCACCAGGGAAGAAAACTACCTTATTGCAGTGCTTCCTAAATCCCTTGCCAGGGTCTCTTTTCCTTGTGTGTGCTCTAAGTGTATCTGTCCTGGAAAAAGGCATAAGGCTGTGAAGCAGCTAGAGAGATGCATCTTAATTTCTTCATTTGAGGCTAAAAAGACTATTTTCAAACAAGAGCTATCATGCACTTTGCAATAGATGTGTCTGGACCAGGTAAGTTGATATTCCTCAGACATAGTCAGCCCAGGGGTACAGTAAGGTTTGTGAATTGTCCAGGAGTTTGTTAGCTGTAGAAACAGACCTCAAAAGAATAAAGAATCAAGAAGGTTTGTGGAGGATACACAGAGCTCTGCACTCTGCTGATGTGGATTCAATTACAGAGTTTGGGGGAAAAAAGCTTCTGTTGTGCTCCCAGTGTGGTTATTAGTGGGAGCAGATGGGCAGCCAAAGGGAGCAGACAACTTCCCTTCTGCATGGTCAATATCTTTCTGTAATGAGCATCAGGACTGGAGTTAAGGACACACCATTATTTACCTTAAAGGCCAGGAGGAGTAGAGGAGATGTGGGGAAATGAGGAGGGAAGTGGCTGGAGCTCTGGATTCTGCCTTTAGTTCCCTGCCATCGAGCTGGTGCAAGACTGGGGGCAACCCAGTTCACCTCTGTGTGCCTCACTTTCTCTACTTGGAGGAGTAAGGATGCTTACTACCTTTGTACAGCCTCCCAAGAGCTGCACGAGAGCAGTGGTGTTCTGAGCAGCTGAGTTTTACTGACACTCTTCAATGTAGGATAAATAAATGACATTTTTTTCAGCAACACTGCAAAAATGGCTTTTCCTAGTCTCAGTTCTGACTGTTTGATGCCCTGTTCCATGCTAGGGAGTCACTTCTGAAGCTTAGCAATTGCTCTAGTACTTAATTACAATTACACACATCTTGCAGGCTCTGTTTGCTGCAGAAAAAAAGAGTCAAAACTTTTCAACTGCCTGACAAAACTTGCCAATGAAGTATATCTATCAGAGCAGGGGTGTAACTTTTGGCTTTATTTCCTTGTAATAATGGTAAGGAACAGTGAATTTTGTTTGTTTACATACTGTTTACAATGGCACAGTTTTATTTTTAATATATTATGAAAAAGAAAAAAAGAAACCAAACCAATTGAGGTATTTATTGCATATACTATTTTAAAGATGTTTTATGTGTTTTCACCTTTGGAATATATTGTTACATTTCCTTGTACAGATAATTTGGGTGGCTCTGTTAATAGAGTTAGTAATTTTTATGACTACTAAGTGATCAGTTTTTTCTGTGCCTTTTTATTGTTGGATGCATGGTTCAGTATTTATTATTGTCTGGAAGTCACTGAGATGTGTATTTTTGTATTCTGCTGGAAGCAATGGTTGATTTTCTTGTACCTGACAAGAGATGCCTTCCATAATGGGCACTCCTAGGAGATCTTCCTTCTCAAATAAACAGAATGCATTCAATGTATGCAAGTCTTTGTTTTTTCTTTTTTTTCCCTGTCAGAAAAGCAATGGAAATCCTTGAACATCATGACACTGAATTTTAGATGTTAGCCACTTTAAATGTGGGCTGCTAGCAGAGTCATCAAACAGGGCCACGAGGATGAGCAGAGGCTGGAGCACCTCTCCTATGAGGACAGGCTGAGACAGTTGGGATTATTCAGTCTGGAGAAGAGAAGACTCCCAGGAGAATTTATTGTGGCCTTGCAGGATCTGCAGGGGCTCCAAGAGAGCTGGGGAAGGACTTGTTAGGCTGTCAGGCAGTGCTAGGACTAGGGGAATGGATCCAAACTAGAGGAGGGGAGATTTAGGTTGGCTGTTAGGCAGAAGTTGTTGCCCAGGAGGGTGCTGAGCCACTGTGCCAGGTTGCCCAGAGAGGTGGTGACAGCCCCAGCCCTGGCAGTGTTGCAGGCCAGGCTGGCTGGGGCTGGGAGCAAGCTGCTCTAGTGCCAGGTGTCCCTGCATATGGCATGCACAGGGGGTTAAACTAGAGGAGCTGGAAGGTCCCTTCCATCTCTGACAATTCTATGATTCTACGAAACCCAAAAGAAAATTCCCCATTGAAAACAATGCAGTGGCAAGTCCTTGGCAGAGTGGAACCCTTTGTAGTTGAAAAGAAATCTCTGTCTGTTAAAACTCAACAAAATTTGGATGAATAACTATGAAGCATCATTTCTGTTCAGTTGGCCACACAGTGCCTGAAAAGTGGTTTAAATTCCAAGCTTTGAATCCATCCTTTATATGGCTAGGTACAGGCCCACATGTTAAGTAGGTGACTGTGCATGTAGATGTTTACACTTGCAGGGATCTTCTGCTAGATCTTGCTGCCATATAGTGTATTGAAGGTAAAAATAGATTGACATTTGCATCCATACTAACAACAGAATGTACAGTAGTGCCCATTTTTTCCATGTTAAGTGGCAGTAAAACAAACATCTTTCCTAAGTAGTGTATAGTGAACCCAGACAAATCCTCCCTTGAGTTGATTCTGTGCCAGGACCTGAAGACAGAAGACAATTCTAACTACTGTGTTGTAGGTCAGGGAGCTCCTAGGCTGGTTCTTAATACAAATAACTACAATCAATGGCATTATACAGAAGAAAAATCCATCTAGTGTATAATAACTTAAGTTTGATGAAGGCAAACATCTTGTGCTTGGGATCCTGTTATCCTGAAATGATTGTATGTGGGAGAGGCATTTTTCTGGATACCTCAGAATGCTTAAAGGTAAGTGCTGGCAGCTTTAACAAACACTTCCATGTGCTTCCAGGATGGAAGCCTGTGCTTGACTTCTGGGTAAGGTTTGTGTGCATTCAGTTTCTTTAACTAAACCAAAATGGTTGATAGTATTAATCAAAGCTGTGGCATAAATGAGTGACTGTATTAGGAAAAACAGCTAATGAGGTAATGTAGGAGTATGATGGTGTATTGCCACCATGAACTCTCCAGAAGGGAGAGGGTAGGCTTCCCAGAGCTCATCCTGCCTGGATGTTAGATTAGTTGAAGAGTGTGACAAAGTGGCTGCATGATAAGCTTAAACTTGGGAGATGCTTAAGAAGAGTTTGGTAAATGGGTGAACTTCATATCACTATATATATATATTTTAGTTCTTATTAGCAATCCATTCAGTGAATTATTTTACAATGATGCCATCCCGGTCACTGCAAGTTTGTGTTTAGATTAAAATCTGCCCCTATCCTGGAAGCAGATGTGGGAGTATGGTGTTAGCCCAAACTGGCTGTGTTTGTACCATTTCCCCTGGAGATATTACAGGTTGTTTTCTAATGATAGAACTGCAGTGCTGATCATATTTATAAGCATACTTTTAGGAAATAAAATAACCTTTGTCAGCAGAATCACAGCCTTGATTGTCCCCAGCCAAGAAGATGTCATGGATCAGATCTATACTATATGAGCATGACCAAACACAGCTTCTGCTCTGGCTAAATGCACAAGAGCTGAGTGAGAGCAGCAGCTGGCCCAAGTCCTCCTCTTTTAGCTGAGATCCAAGGGGATCTACAGGGAAGTGCCTTTTTCTTTTTATAGAGGGGAGCTGGATAGATGTCCTGCTGATGAAATGGGACATCCTGGGACGTGGCAGATGCCTCACTGAGGCAGCAGGATTTCTGCTCAGGCTTTACTTTCCATTTCCTTTCCCTGACAGCAGTGCACAGCTGTGCTTGCACTCACCCTTCATTCCTCCACTCTGCCCTTTAGCTGTTATTTGCCTCTCTCCTATCTCAAAGCTTTCAGCCCTTCTCAGGTGCCTACTGTCATTTCCCAATTACACTTGGCCAAGTGCAATTTCCTTTCTTCAATTTCATGCTGAAAAAGATCTGCCTGCTGCCTAGTGCTATCAGTGTAACAGCAGATCTAGGCTCTCCTAGCAGTCAGGCTAGCCTCTGAGTAAATAAATTCATTCAATAAAAATCAGACACGTAATACCTCTGAAATCCTAATGCACTATCTGTGACAAGCTGCTGATGGCATAGCTATTCCATCACCAGTTGTGTTTTCTTCACCCTGAGGGAATGCTGCTTTGCTGAGACTTCATGTGCACAGCTTCTCCAAGCTCTGTTGAAGCCATCAGTTCTCTGAAGGTCAACAAGTGTCCAGGCAGGAGCCTACAAGTGGTATCTGATTTATGCTTGCTGACTTGTTTTCCAGCCAACATTGCTTCAAAGGATGAATTCAATCAATCAGAAACAATCATTTTCAGTCATGAAAATGATTACTAGGTAACTACCAAAATCTTGAGCCTATTTCAAATATTGATAGGAAGATTAATTTACATCTTCCATCATAGCTTGGGCAAATGAGCCTAAAGTCCTGAAAAATACAATAACAATTAATGAAGTCAGGATAATCAATCACCATTTCTTTCTCAGTCAATAAGAACCATAGCTGAATGGCTGACTAAGCTCAATTAAGGTTTGATGAAGTGATTGGTTTTAAATAGCAGTTAAATTATTAACCTATATTGTTTGCCAGCAGGATCAACAGTAGGTCAGGGCTTATTTTTTTGTCAACATAAATCCCCTCTCAAAATGTATATATTTTGCAAGGAAGAGTCAATGTTTTGGCCAGTCAATCTGGGATTTTGTTAAAAGACTTTTTCCCTTGCTGGATTAACTGGCGAAAAGCCTGGGACATAAACCCTTGTGGTTCTTGTACATCTGGTAAGCTAATAATCAGTTTGAATGCTGCTGAGATCCAGACTAATCCCTGGGGAAGTGGAAAGAGAAAATATTTTCCCTTAATTTAAAGAGGACTCCTATCCTCAGTAGATCTCTTTGCTCTGTGACTTGTGGGAGCCTGAGCACCAGGTTACTTTTGGGTTGTAGAAGGCTTTGCCTGGGAGGAAGCACAGTGCTGGAAAGATGTTACATGACACTTTCCCAACCCTTTAATGTTCCCATTCTGGCTGCCAGACTCACTTGTTGCTCTCACATTAAATAGAGAAAAAGGAGAATTTTAGGGTCTGTGCCACACTAGAAGTTTGCTGCACCTTAGTTTGGAGCTCTGTGTGATTCTGGTACCTAAAGCATCACTGAACATAAGCTGTGTCTAAAGATGCTATTGCGATTTCTATTTCACCAAAGCTTAGTTTGCTTTCCATATTAACTGATTTTTTCATTTAGTAGTTCAAGACATTTATAATGAGTATTTCTTTTTGCATTGACTCTTTTTACTGGCCTAGAACAGAAGTCATTCTCTTTGAGAGACACAAATTACAGCTGCTAGAAGGACTTTTTCAGCAGACATTCAGTATCTCAACTAAAATGCACACAGGTAGTTTGCATTTATTGGCTTGCTTCTGTGTCTAAACAATCATAAAATAGTTTGGGTTGCAAGGGACCTTAAAGGTCATCTGCTTCAAACCCCTCTACCTTTAGTAGGAACAACTTCTACTAGACCAGGTTGCTCAAAGCTCCGTCCAACCTGATCTTGAAACAAACTCTTAAATCACTTGTAATATTTATGAAGTGAGTCCAATATTCTGTGGCTTGGCTGCACCACCATAAATAAAACCTATATTCCTGAATTAATCACAGAATAGCATGGTTTATGAAAACGGGTGCAGGATTTGTGTCAATTGTACTTGGAAGCCTCTCTGGCAGGCTGAAGTGGGAGGCATTTCCCATTTCCTTTCAAAGCAGGCCACCTAGTGCTTGCAGAGCTTCAGCACAGCCCCTGGAGAACTGCACACACCTTCCTTTGCTCCCTCATTTGCACTCCCTTTAAACCACAGAGCTGCTCACCTGCTTTTCAAGACATACTGTGCTATAGAGCAACTTAAAACAAAAGAAATCCTAGGTTCTTGTTTCCCTTGTCTGTTCTCTGTCTTGCTCTCTGTTCCTAAGCTCCAGCACTGGTTTCTGTCAGACCTTGCTGTCTACCAGCTTAACTCCCTAACATGGTCAAGAAGAGGCAATGACCACAACATGTGTTAAGGAGCTAAATGAAGTGACAGAAGGATCTGCAGCACCAGGACTGGCCCAAGGAGGAGGGAGTACTGAGAGAAAAGAGGAATGACAAAAGGGAAAGAGAGTATGATCTTTCCCTTTCATCTTCCTCAAGCTGCACCTTCAGCTTCACCAGAGAACAGAATTCAGGTAGAAGCACTGACAACTTCTCCCTCTCCAGAATGACTGCAAGGCACTATTAGAGGAAAGAAAAAGGAAAGCTGGAGCTTTCCTTCCTCCTCCCAGTGAGACAGAAGGAGAAAACTTCATCCTTTGCAGTCATTAAGGATCCTCTGGCACTTCTCATGGGGATTGTCAGGCCTGGCTGAATTTTGCATTGGCTAAACCTCTTGGTGATCTCAAGTGAGAGGTGAGTTTGGGCTTTTTGTGCATGTGTAAGAACTGTCAGTACTGAGCTATTCAGCCCTGTGGATGGTATAACATAGCTAAGCTCAGCCCTGCATGGTTGCCAATGCAACATTCTCAATATATTATATATATCTCAGGTTTCTGCAGTTCCTTCAAGTGCATTTCCATGGACAATTATCCTCCCCAGCACACGTGAGACAAAAGGGGACAAAAGAAATGCCTTCATTAAAAACTAAACAAAACCAACCAGAAGGCTCTAATCTGTACTGTGGATACAGGCACATTTCCCATTGTTTAGGTTTAGGTTCTTCTCCCATCCCAAACCAGCCATCAGGACTGGACTTGTGTGTCCTGATTGCTGTGCCTCAGAAAAACACCTCTGATTTTTTGTAATAAGGAAAAATCAGCTCTTCAAAGCTGTAAAGCTGCAGAGGGAACCCCTTCCCTGGATGATGGAGGCAGGTGGAGAAAGTGTGCCTTCAGGCAAACCTGACAGAACTGGGATGGGAAGACAAAACTATTTCCTAACAAAAGCCACATGCAGACTCCTCCATGATTCTTCTGAAACCCTGAAGTTTTCCCAATGCAAACCATTCATACCATTTGCCTTTCAACCATAAACCCAAAATGGTTTCAATGCCCTAAAAAATCACCCTCACTTTGCCAATAAATAAACTAAATCAGATGAATGTAACTTCATTTTCTGATATAAAAATGGTAAAGTCAGGCTTTTAGGGGAAGGAAAATGCATTTCCATTGTTATGCTGTGGTGTGATGTATTTTAGAGGGCATATTACTAAAGAAGCCATCATCAATATATTAACTTACCCTTCACTGACTTGATTACACTATTAACTGAAGCTCATCAAGGCCTAGATGGTTCCAAACTCAGGACTATTGTAGGCAACTTAGCATAAAGAAACAGGAGTATTACAGAGGCTCCTGGCACGCATTTCTTTCCATTTTCACTGCCCCAAAGAACAGAAAAGCACAGTTGGTCAATTTCTACCTAACTTTTAGTAGCAGAAAACCACTTCAGAAACCTTTTGACTGCAACCTCCTAAGATAACCACCTGGCAGGGACAAGCCTCAACATTTCCATGTATTCAGAGCTGATGAACTGAAAAGCTGCTGGCAATTCTGGAAACTTTTTTGGCAGGTAAGGCAAGAAATCATTTCATACTTCTAAAATACAACTTGCAGGATCAAATTCTGACTTATCTATAGCACATCTGCTTTATGATGCAGCATGTGACATGGGCAATTCTCTGAAAGCAAATATTAATTCTCATTTTTCCATTCATTTGTAGATAGAGCATTGTCTTATCAGTTGTAAATGATGAAACATTGTTAAAGTTCAATTTGATTTTAATATACTTCATTAAGTTTTTAAGTATTGCTAATGCAGTTTCTTACAGCTGAGCAAACAGACAATGGATTATTCCCCTTTCCACCAAAGAAAAACAGACAGTACAAGGCTTGCTTTCTTTTCAAGCTGCACTCTGACTTAACAGAATATTACAGACTTTACTGTCATCATTATCTACATCTGTCAGGATACAGGATTTTTTTGGATCATTCCTATTTAGAGTCAGGTGTAGTTTATCATTACCTTGCTCATTCCATTACTGACCTCATAGGCTCCATATATCAACAGGAGATGAGGTAATCATCATTCCCAATACTTTAATTAAATGAGATGTATTCTGGACAAACATTTATCATTGCTGAGCTGAGCAATTTTCCTGGCAGAATTTCATTTGGAATATGAAATAGCCTTCAGCCAAGGTAGCTCAGAAACAGCTACTCAGAAATCTTATGGTGGTAGGGAAGAACCCACAGTATTTTTAACCAGTCATTTTTATTCTTTGTCTTATTCTGGCCAAGATTTCCTGTCTTCAAAGAGGGATTTTCCAAGAGGTCCTTGGGAAGGAGTATTACTGTGGCCATTTGTCACAATGGCAGCCCCCGAGGGTAAGAATTCCCTCTCTCTGATATAAGAAGGCTTTTTGGGATTCTTGGTAGCACAATGAGCTTTTTAAACAAGCACGTGGATGGAAGAGTGAGGCATGCTCTAGTTTGCCTTCAGGGATTGATTCCTTCTCATTCCTGGTTTCTTTTTTGAGAGAAGTGAAAATGTAGGGAGAAGATATTCATGCTCCTATTATTGCTGAAAAGGTGTCACCAAGCAGTCTAAGGATTTGGAAGTTCCCTTCAATATTTTGATGGGAAAGACAATAACACTTTCTCATTAAGATGCACTCATGTTTCAAGAGCATTCCTTTTATACACTGAATCAGGGAGGGACTGAAATAATCTCCCAAGTAACACTGAGGAAATTAAGAATCAGAGAGACTTAAATGACAGCAGTTATTTGTGTGTGGAGTATAAAACCAGGCAATCCAAGAGGAGCTACTGATTGAGACTGACCTAAACCTTAAACCTTAAACATATGCTCAAGTTACTGCATCTGAGATGAAGAGCACATTTGAAGATACACTGCAGCAGCACAAGGCAAACTGCCTAACAAATGCACCAGGAATGAAGGAGAAAGCAGACCATGACCAGCACATGAGATGATTTTCATTGTGGGAAAAGCCTCACAATGCAAACAATGTCCAGTTCAAGAATAAACTGTGTAAAAATGGCCACAAATTGGGCCTTGCATAGAAAATCTAAAGGTTAATGAAAAGCAAAGCATGACATGAATTTGGAATCCAGATGGTAAGAGGATGGGATTCACTAAGACTGCTGTAGCACTGCCACAGTAGTTGAATTTGAAAGAGAAAATAAGAGTCAGGTTGATTTACAATGTGGAAGCAACAGGATTTGAAATGTAGCTCAGTAAGGCATCTGTTGTTCCTCTGATTTCACAGCAGGATTATTGCAGACTACTTAAATAGATGAAGTTGCAGAAAATTTAATTACCACTAAGCATTTACAAGGGAATTCATTGTTCCCTGGAGTTACCACAGTTGAAGGAACAATGGTCTATGACATCTCTGGGCTTTAAAGAGGAAATAAATGCAGCAACTGGTTGGAAACAAATGAGAGAAGTGGACAGAGTGTACACTATGCAGAAATGATGAGCTTTATCCTACAAGAGAAATTATCTAACCATTTGGGCAAGTTCATCCTGATTTAGATTTGTCCACACATAGGGACTGAAGACAGTGAGACAATGTGTTATCTGGCAGCAGGAACAAGAGTTTATTTCAATCTAATCATGTATTGTCTATAGTAATTGTACCTGCTGGTCACCAGACACACCCAACCAGATACTATTAGGTATTGCTGGCATGCAATGTTGTTTGAAGAACAATAATCACAAAACTAGCAATGAAGGACACCCCAGCCTCATGGGCTTTGGTATTATCACTGATCCTTAAGGCAAAATGAATTGATTTCATTCTAGCAATAGATGTGTGCATAAATCACAGGGCACAAGCTGAAGAAATCCCTAAGAACCACAAAGTACAGTGCAGCTACATTCTTTGACAGCAGTCAGTTATTGAGAGGGTGTTTGACCACTTTCTCATCGAACAGCACTGCTTCCATCAAAACTTGCTACAGAAGTTGAAGCTGTGATCTGGCTGTGGCTGCTGGCCAGAAATCCAACCAAGCTGGCTGCTTCCTGCAGCTCAGCTGACTGGCTATCTAGTTCCCTGGCAATATGCCGGATGCTCAGTTAGTTTCTTGGCTCCCCAAGCCAAGATTGTTCCATTTTTTTTTGCCAGCAAGGCTGCAGAGCCAACATGTTTTGTTCCAGCTCTCAATGAAACAAAATATTGACAAGCTGGAATTTCCTGGAGAATAAAACTGTTGCTTCCCAGCCAGCTCCAGTTATTATTGTACCCTCTTGTGGAACACAGTGATGGTGTTATCGCATCCTCTAAGTAAACACAATGCTCTGAAAGGATGTGAATCCAGAGAGTTTTCCAAGCCTTTGGATAAGAATCTCACAGCATCTGAAACTCTCTCTGTGCAGTACAATGCATCTTTTGATAAGGTTTAAGGTTGTGATGCTTTCCAGTTTGCATTAAAAGGCCTATTAAGTTGGCTCTGAGGACTTAGAATCATAGAATTGTCAGGGTTGGAAGGGACTTTCAAGCTCCTCTAGTTTAACCCCCTGTGCCTGCCATGGGCAGGGACACCTGGCACTAGAGCAAAGCACTGGCAAAGCACTAGAACTCAAAGCACTGACACAATCATACAACTGTGTCATCATGTGCAGCGGAAAAAGAGAAAGAAAATGGATGGAAAACAGCCACAAAGTCACAGACTAGTTCTTCATCTCCCTTTTATAGAACTGGCACTTAGTACCTTAGAGAGATGACATACAAGTCAGTCTGAGGTAATCTTTCAAGCTGCTCCAAGCCAGTGATCCTGAAAATATCAAGCTCAAAAGACAGGTGCAGTGACTCAGGATAGTTCCAGGGATATGACAGCATTTCAGACAAAAAGATTCTAAAGATGCTTATTTTTGATACTGAAGGAGCAAGCAGATGCATGACTCCAGCCAGCCAGCTTCTACCTGATGCTGCTTCCTTTCAGTGGGCCTGATCCAGACCTCCACACAGGAACTGACATCCCAGCCTGGCTTTGCCCTGTTGCCATGGAGGTGCCTGATGCCCAGGCTGGGGCTGTGCCTAGGATGCCCTACTCCCTGGCTGAGGCTAGTGGAATGGGCCCTGCCCTGAGAAAAATAAAACTGAACAGGACACAAACTACCAGAGCCCAGAAACCTAAACTCTATTTCTTCATAATTCACATCCATTTTCATAAGTGCTGGCTGGCCAGCCAAGTTTCCTCTGCATTCACATAAGCAGTATTTAAGTCAATTGTAAAAAAAACTAGAAATCACTATTTCAAAGCTATTCACATTTTTATTATTGTGTAAACCCCATTTTTCCCTGACAATGGCATGCTGTGGGTTATGTTCCAGAGTTTCCTGATGATGGTAAATCTTTCCAAGGCTTTGGCAGGGAGCCACAGGAACTCATTATCCTGAAGAGTCTAAGGGGAATTATGAAACAAAAGGGAATAAAAGGCTTGAATTTATTTTTAAAGCATGCTTTCTCATGTTTACATTGCTTCCAGATCTGTTCTGGAAATTTTTTTACTTACTGTAAGGCTTGATACACACACAAAAAACTCCAAAACCCTCTTAGAGAATTTTTAGTGATCACAAAAACTGAAATGCATTTTGAATGAGGAGTTGGTAAAAAAAAAAAAAAAAAGAGGTATTTTTTTCTGTTTAACTGAATGTGTGCAAAACTATTCAATCATTTTTACTCCAAATTATTTTCCCAAGCCAGGCCGGTCTCAATGGGCACTGCAATGATGAATAACTTGAGTTAAATTTGATTCTGTCACTCATTTACTTTCTCTTCATCCCACAGGGACCTGCAGTGCCTGGGAATTTGAGAAACCTTTTCTTTGTCCCACTTTGTCCCTGTGACATACTTTAGAACCAGCAATCTTCTGTTTCTTTCATCTGCCTAGCCTGTGCATGGCTTCTGGGTTTTGTCACACAGCTTATTAGTTTTTAGGGTAAACTGAAATGTGGTTTATCTACATGTTGGCAAATTGTGTAAGTGAATATGCATCCTCTGACTCCTAAAATGTTTAAAATGATTACACAACCCAGACACATGACCTATGGTCAAGGACTAGAAAGAAACAAAAGCCACAGCTTAAGTCAAAACAGAGGGAAGGCAGAAGTAGGAATGATCTGGACAAGTAATGGAGATCCAGTAGCAAAAATTCCCAGATCCTTCTCATAGGGCTCAGGTGGTACCCAGGAGAAAAATACAACTTGAAGTCAGGGTAGTCTCTGTCTTTCTCTCTGTAAAGCAGAAATGTTAGGCTTTAAAATCCTCCACTACTGAAAAAGCTACAAGGCTGGTATCTTTTAATAATTTTTTTTTTCTTCCCTTTCCCCTAGCATATAAAACTTTGGATTTTTGCTGAATTCAGCTTTGAGGGCTCTTTCTTTTCTGTCTTCCAGAAGATGCTCCAACCACATTCTGTCTTGTCTACACCTTTACCACCAGTGGAACTCTGGTTGGGTGTTGTTCCTCCTAAGGTTCACTCTCATATGCTGAGTCTCAGAAAGACCTGACCAGATTCTGGGAGTTAGCCAGCAGCATTAAGATTACTTCATTACATTTCATTCAACACACTTCCTCATTTGTGTCCTCCTTGTTGTTGTCTGGTTAGTGTTTCAAGGAGCTGCTGCTGAAATGGAGTAATGTTGGGAAGCTACATGAGATCACTGTTTCATAGAATCATTATGGTTGCAAAAGACCTCTGAGCTCATCCAGTCCAACTATCCACCCAACACTCCCATGCTCACCACTAAACCATGGCCCCAAGCATCACATCTACATGTTTTTTGAGCACTTTCAGGGACAATGATTCCACCACCTCCCTGTGCCAATGTCTGAGTACCATCATGGGAGAGAAATTATTCCTAGTATCTAATCTGAACCACATCTGATGTAACTCGAAGCCATTTCCTCTTGTCCCCAACAGCACATATAATTAAACACATATCTCCATCATAACTCATGAGGATTTGACAATCAGTTGTGTATTTGCAGGGGTAAATAGCACACTTGAGGTACGGGGAAATCTGGCAGCACTGCCTTTAGAAAGACTAGATAGGGAGGAATGGCACAGGAGCTTCAGACAGGGCTTGACAGTCTACAACCTGTGCCTTGCCTGACTAAAACCAGGCTCCAGCCTCCAACCCATCCATCCTGCTCAGCCTGCTGGAAAGCAAGAGTGGCATGAGAGGCTATCATAAGCACCCAGAAAGCAAGTCTCCAGTCCAGCCTGACCAGCCAGGAACGACCCACCTCGCAGGTACACCACCTCCCGAGGCTGTACGGTGAGGAGTACCAAGCTCTGTGCCACATCGGAGCAGATCCTGGGCCTGATCGTGCCTGTGGGATGGGACCGAGCAGGTCTGGCTGTAGCAACTCCCTGGCAGGTGTGCTGTAGAAGGGGAGCAGTTCCACACACCTTACGCCCCCTCCAGTAGCTTTTTGATCCCGTGAGGGGAGCAGAACACGCGACCCGCACCTCGAATCTCCTCATGAAGAGTAATTACCGCCACCTGCACGCCCACAGAGGGCACGCAGACAGCTCACTAGCCGCGCTGCTCCCGCCCAACCCACACCCCCTCAATTCCCGTCCTCCACGGAGCCACTTCCAGGACGGCCTCGTCATTCCCGCCAATGGGAAGGCGGCAGCGGCCCTCACGTGACGTTCGTGGAGGCGCGCGAGGCTGCGTCAGGCCTCGGTGGGAAGCGTCGCGAGAGAGGAGGTGCGCACCGGGGGCGGGGCGGCAGGGGGAGGAGGAGAATGGGGCGGTGCCGGGAGGGAGTCGAGGTGGGTGCTGCGCCCCGGCGGTGACGGCGGCAGCGGGGACCGGGGGAGGGGTAAGCTGTTGCTCCGTTGTTTTTGGTGCTGGAATGGCTGCTGTTGTCGGGCGCTGAGGAGGCAGTCAGGTACGGGGTAACTGCGCTTCCCCCGCCCAACTATCCCTCCTTGCTGTAGAGGGTGCGCGCTGATCCTTTCGCCGCGCAGGGCAGGGAGCAGTGTCCCGGCCCTGTCAGCCGGGTTCGCTCCCACAGGTGGCCTGTTCCCGGGAGGGATGCGGAGGAGAGACAGAGCATCCTCCACCAGCGGGCTCTTGTGTGGCCTGGGGCAGCACACCTCCACCACGGGCCCGACGCGGCTTCTCCGCGCACACACCTGAGGGAGGAGGGCGCTGGTGGGGACCGCGCGGGCCGGCCCTGTGCAGCAGCAGGGAGAGGGAGGACGCGGGGTGTGTGGAGGGGTAGGAGGTAACGGAGCGCTTTGGCCCCCGAGATCCGCGGAGCGGGGGCGGTAGCGCTCGCAGCATCGCTCCTTTCCTTCCCGGGCAGCTTCTTGGTAGGCTCAGCGGCCTGCGCCGGAGGCCTGCCGGTGAAGCGCCTCGGTGGGAAGTCCGGTGACCTCCCCCCCCAACCTGGGCTGGGGTTGTCTGCGGTGTCGGCTGGAGACTGGCCAGTGCCTGTGGTGTTGTGGCTGATGCGCGGAGGCTAAATGAGTTCGCGTTGCCTGCTGTATCGGTTGGTGTGTGGTTGATGCACTAGGGTTAAATAAGTTCACCCCAATCTCAACATTTCGCTTTTTAAGTGTGTCTCCTTCTCCTCCTCCCTCACCACGTCCTCCTCCCAATTCCTTTCCTCCCTGAAGGGAGGAGGAACAGCGATTATTGCTTGTCTACTTTCTTGGCTCTTTTGAGTGGTTGTCTTCATTACGATTGTTTTCCCCAATATCCCATGGGGAGAAGAAACAACAACAAAAAGGCTATGAACTGTAGATCTGGTATTATAGGCTTCTTCTTGAAACCCTGATATATTGCCAGAGTGAGATAGGGAGGAAAAAAAATAGTTCTGTTGTATCTGGAGAAAATCAGCGATCCTAAAATTAATGGTGACACAAAGCAATTAATTTATCCATGTTACACTTGGGAAGAGTCTTAGATTGCTTCATATTTGCAGGATTATTTCAGGATTGTACAGTTATCCTTTAGTGATACCTACCTACTGCCCATATTTAATTAGTTATTGAGAAGTTAAGTTGTTTTAAATAATATTGGTCCCATTTGTGCAGGGCTATTTCTTGATCTGCAGGCAAGGTGGTTTTTTTGAGGTGTGGTAATTGAATTATGCCATCTTGGTTGATGCTTTGTAATTTCATAGCCTTCAGGCTTCTTTCAGATCAGTTGACAGTTGAAGGATTATAGTGGTGAGAAGTCTTAGTGTGGGAAAATAATAAAATTGATTAGCTTATTCCCTTTTTCTACTTGCTATCATCTCAAAAGCACACACACATGAAGTACATCCTAAACAAGGTATTCTCTGGTGAGGTTTTCTCTAAGAGGAAACAAGATGCTTGAGAAAATTCTACTGCTTAGAAAATAACCCCTTCCCCCTCAACTTAATAGGTTGATTTGTGCTAGATATAAAGTACATGACATAATAAAGCAGAGAAACTTAATTGCACAACCCACAGAATCTAGACTAATGTGGATGTTTCTGGTAGATCAAGTAATATTTTATTCCCAGTCCATATATGAGAATCCAGACCCAAACCTGGGAATAAGATGAGGGTGATGATGTAAGGAGAGATAAATCATTAGAAATGAGAAATAGAGAAGGCTCCTATTAACTCCTTTAATAGGTGGAAGTTTGCTTTCCCTAAAGTTCAGTGTCCTAACTTTGCTCTTCACCTGGCCTGGATCTCTCATGCCTGTCAGTTCCACCAGTGCCTGATCACTGTAGCCCAAGCTGCCCCTGATCCTGATGTCTCTGATTAGCTCACTTACGTCAGTGACCATCAGATCCAAGCTCCCATCCCCTCTGGTAGGGCTGTCTGTTACCTGGCTTAAGAAGTTATCCTTCATGCATTCCAGGAGTCTCCTGGATTGCCTACAGCTAACTGTGCTGCTTTTCCAGCAGATGTCAGTCCCCCAGCAGGATGACAAGAGAGCTGACAAGAGTAAGCCTTCTGTAGCTGGAGGAAAAAGGCTTCCCCTTGATCAGGTGGCCTGTATTAGACACCAACCACAAGGTTCCCTTTGTTGCTTTGGTCTCTAATTCTTCTCCATAAGCTTTCAGCCTGCCTGTGGCTGTTTTTCAGTGACAGCTCTTCACACACTATCCATTTCTTGACCACCCTTCCTTCCTTCTCTGTCCCTTCTGAACAGCCTGTAGCCATGCTCCAGTCAGGAGATACATACCACCAAGCTTCAGTAATGGAAAACAGGTCAGTCATAGCTTTCTAGCAGCATGGTGGCTTCCAACTCCTCCTGCTGCAAGGTGATCCAACTTGTTAGAAAGGTATAGTTCAACTCAGTGTGGATACTTAGTAGTTATTCTCATGATCAATTGTTTTCTTTTGTTTGGGTGTCTACTGATAGTTACTTGGTAACAGGACAGTCCTGTTCCTTTTACATCTGATACTTCTGCCATTTATTCCCTGGTTTTGTGCATTTACAGTAGGAGGAAATTAAATTTAGTACTCAAATACAATATGCAGAAGTAAAAAAAAATGTTGAGGGTAGGTTTTATTTACACAAGAAATGAGCTATTTCCAGGCTGGTTTGTTTGTCAGTGCTTTCACTTCCTTTTAGTTAGTTTTAGAGTTTGGGTACTTCTCAGATAATTGGACCGTTGTTGTTTTGGAAGTGGCTAATAATTGGATATATAGGGAAGAATCCTTTCAGGTTTTGTTGTGGTGTTGGACAAGTGGGACCCTTCAGATTTCCCTGAGAGATGCTATAGGTGGTGGGATTCAAATACTGAAGGGCAGGGTGCAGACAACACAAAATGGTCTATGGTGTTATGTTGGTAAACCAGTACAGTTTTTGTTTAGCATCTTTCAGAGTCTTTGTGCTGTGATTTACAAGTCTGTTGATTTCATGAAGTAAGTGACACTGCAGGTGACTCTGTGTCAGTGCTCAGGCTTCCAGAGTTTACTAGCTGATGCCACAGGAAAATACTTAACCTACTGCCTATACCACTGTATTTGAGTGAATACTGCAGGATCCAACATGGCTAGAAAGTCATCTCAATGATTTTGCTATGCTGGGCTTTGTTAAAAACTGCAGCAAGAAGCAATCAGTTCCAAATGTAGAACTCAAGCAATTGGCTTCTATGTAAGAAACCAGCTTTTCCTATAGATGGCTCTTCTTAGGACAAGGATGTGTTTAAGAGTATTTGTGGATTAGCCAGGCAAGGCAGAGCAGTAGGGACAAGTTAGGGGAGATTCTTTTTCTTGCTTGATACTATTCCATGGTGATGTTTTTTCTTTAAGCATAGGAATCTCAACAGAAGTATTGTTGCGGGTTTTAATCTTCCACCCACAGAAGTTTACTGTGATTTGAGTTTATTTGTATTTATTATATTCATATATATGTAATCTGTCTAGCATGTAAACTTCAGACAATCAGTTAAGTGAGATGCTGTACTCCAGAGAGTAAAGTGTTGCAGTTTATTTACATAAATGTAAGGTTTTTTTCAAAGATTTTAGTGAGTTCATCTTTAAGAATGAAAGCAGAAATGATTTTGTGCTGTTGTAGTCTTGAGGAGGTTTTACTTTCATAGGTTCTGGGAAGGGAAGATGAAGAATGCAATTTCTTGATGCTACTACTCATCTTATTTAAATTACATACACTCAGGAACAAACCCATGTAAAGATTCCTTTCCCATGTAAAGATTCCTTTCCCATGTAAAGATTCCTTTCCCATGTAAAGATTCCTTTCCCATGTAAAGATTCCTTTCCCATGTAAAGATTCCTTTCCCATGTAAAGATTCCTTTCCCATGTAAAGATTCCTTTCCCATGTAAAGATTCCTTTCCCATGTAAAGATTCCTTTCCCATGTAAAGATTCCTTTCCCATGTAAAGATTCCTTTCCCATGTAAAGATTCCTTTCCCATGTAAAGATTCCTTTCCCATGTAAAGATTCCTTTCCCATGTAAAGATTCCTTTCCCATGTAAAGATTCCTTTCCCATGTAAAGATTCCTTTCCCATGTAAAGATTCCTTTCCCATGTAAAGATTCCTTTCCCATGTAAAGATTCCTTTCCCATGTAAAGATTCCTTTCCCATGTAAAGATTCCTTTCCCATGTAAAGATTCCTTTCCCATGTAAAGATTCCTTTCCCATGTAAAGATTCCTTTCCCATGTAAAGATTCCTTTCCCATGTAAAGATTCCTTTCCCATGTAAAGATTCCTTTCCCATGTAAAGATTCCTTTCCCATGTAAAGATTCCTTTCCCATGTAAAGATTCCTTTCCCATGTAAAGATTCCTTTCCCATGTAAAGATTCCTTTCAAATTCTCAGCTTGAGCTGAGATGGAGAAAAGCAAGGCAGGCAGTTGTGCAAAGGAGACCTATATGCTGATGTCTTAGGGGTTAGTTCTTAATTTTGCAGTCATCTTTACACACATTTTGCTCCTTACCTGGTTTATTTTGGATAGTCTAGAAATTCTTTTTTCCTGTGTGACTATGGGAAAAGATGAAGTATTAAACCTTCCATAGCCTTAAAAGCCCAGCACATGTTTCTGTCTTTATTAATACCTTATATTTATTGCCTGTTTTGGGGATGTAGAGATGAATGACACAAACTTGATTATTCTGTTTCTTTTCATTGAAACAGGGAAATTTGGAATACTTGTTTTGATTGCATTGCTATATGGGGTTTTTAATTCTTGTTATTAGAATTACATTCAAGATCAGTAAGGGTAAAAGGAGCAGAAGCTCTTCTGACCTACTTTAGTGCTGATAAATGCATCTTTGGTCCCTTGTGTTTTACCAGCAGACACAGGAGTGTCCAGAGAACAAGGTTGTTGGTACATGCTAACCTAAAGAGGAGTCCCATGTGTTTGTCTGTAGTACTTAAGAGTTAACAGAAATAAAGAGGCCACTTGATTGAGTAAATAGCATGTTTTCCTCTCAAGATTTTTGAAGGGTAATTCCAGTGCATTGTACAGGAATCTGCTGACAAACTTCACCAGAATATCAGTGAGAGTGAAATGATATTTAATGTCATGGAATTAAAGGCAACTGCTGTTTAACCTTTCTCAGGTTTAAAATGTTCTTGGTTTGTCTGCTTGTATTTTTCAAAAGGGATACAAACCAAATGGGGAAACAAAATAATCAAATGTGAATGTTTTTTTTGTAGGTGTTTCTGAGCTGACTTGTGTCATCAAATACTAAGATTGGGAAAATCATGGATATGTACAACACCAGGGCTCAGGGCACTCGAGTGAAACCAAGAATATCTGTCAAAAAGGTAATTATCTGTATTTAAACAAAACTCTTTCAGGGCTTTTCAGTCTTTATTGCAACAACCTAATAAGGAACCAAGTGAACTGGTAGGTTTGGTTGGGGCTTTTGGTGATTTGTGGTTTTTTTTTCTTTATTCAATTGCATTTTGGTGTCTGACATTTCAAGAAGGCAAAGAAACTGCCTTATGCTTTGGCTTATTTAGTATAATTGAATTGGGAGACAACTTAAGGAGTGGGTGCATGCCTTTTGTTTTAAGGTGATAGGATGCAGTGTATTTATTCGCTAAAATTTGCCTGGTTTATTGGAGTATAACTTTTATTTGAGCACAGTTTATATGCAATAACTTCAATATGTAGTGTTCATTGAAAACTGTTCTGTGAAGTCTGTGTTAGATCCTGCTTTCTTGACTGGCTTATCCTTGTGTCTACAGAAACTTCTAGTCAGTGCTTTGGTAAAAAAAGGAATATGTCCAGCACTTATGAAAGTTATTAGTGGAGGTTTTTCAACAGTATTTAGACTTTTAACTTCTGTCACTTAAATTTTCTATAAGCACTTAATCAAATGAAAGTTGCAGTTTATCCTGAAGGAACAAACCTGTTTATCCAATCGTATTCCTCAAAGTAGTTGTGTACAGATAAGTGTTTTTCTAGGTCTTTCCTAGTTACTGATAAATTCTTTACTTGCAAGTGTGTGCAGTGCTTAAGAGAGGAAACTGAGCATGTATCTTGTCACATGAAAACTGCATGATTTGATTCCATAATCAGATTTTGTTAAGGAAACAGTGTCTGTGGTAGAGGTCCTGTAGAAACTGCTTGAAGGCAGTGATAAGCATTATGGGGCTGCCAGCCAGAGAATCAGTTATTGCAGGCCCTGAAATGGAATATTAACTGCAATAGATTAAGCAATTTGTAATTCTGGGTGATTTTTTTTCACTTTTAAGATAGTTTGAGAAAGCTCCAGCTCAGATAAAGTTCCTTAACCACACTGAAGTCATTCTACATTCTTAACCTGAACATAAACTGAATTTTTTGTTTTCAGAGCTTTGGGTTGCAGAAACTTCTTTCTAATAATGATAACTCCTCACTGATTCTAATGCTTGCTTAAAATCAGCTCTGGGAACTGCTTGCCTTTGAGCATTCTGGACTGTGTGGTTCTAGGAGCATGAATTCAACCCTTTTGGGATGCTTTGTACATTTTCATACAGGCAGGCTGTAGTGTTTTGATTTGTGGCTGCCTCCTCTTGACATTTCCCTGAGGGACAGCTACTTAGATTCTAGTCTGGAACTTTCATTCTTTCTCAGAGAGGCAGGCAGCAGGGTGGTCAGAATTGCTCTATGTTCTCATCTTCTGTTGATTCACAGCTTGCAGTCTAGTTCATGTCCTCTTTGTCATACTTGACAGGAATTGTTGCAAGAGTAGCTCTGAAAAGTCAGTGCAGAGTTGTGGTATGCACTTTTAAATTCCCAGATTTACAAAATGACTTCAAAATCTTCAGTCCATTTAAATCTTCCAGCATCAGGAAGAGCTACTTTGTTACTTAAGAGCAGAGCAATCATGATTCTCCAGCACTGGACTTCTCTGCAGGTTTTTGGGTTCGAGAGCAGTTTAAACTAGTTCATGAGACAGATTAGTACAGAAATTCCTGCAGCGTAGTGTGAAGGATCTGTAGATCATGACTTCTGAGTTGCTTGACAAGACTTTTAATTGTTCAGGTCTGTCCTGCTCTTTGCATATTGGAGGATAATTTTGGTTTTCCCCTAGTATGTCTTAGCAAGTTCAAAAATCTTTGCTCACAATTACAGTAGGATTTCTTGTGAGATATGTAACTATCAGCTTTCTGTGAGGAAGGAGTTCACAGGCCTAGCAAGGAGACTTCTATAGATTACTTGGGATTTCAGTGTATATTGGTAATAGTTGTGCTATTTATGGAAAGAAATGGCATCCTTTTGTTCAAGATGATCTCTTGGCCTTACCTAAACTGAGCTGATAATCTTGGGTATGTGCTGGTTTTCAGTTTTTAATGTAGTTGTGTGTCTCTTAGTCTAAGGTTGTGAGAGAACTTCCTTTCATTGTTGGATAGGAGGATTTATCTGAAATGGAGAACATTTCTTTGCTGCCACAAGCACAATTTTCATAAAAATATGAAAAAGTTATTATATAGAGTATTACAATTCCTGAGGAGAGATTCAAAACCTACCCACTGCCTTCAGTATTTTGGAACCACACAGCTAAGAATCTTGTGAAGCTATTCACAGCCAATTTCTACCTGTTTGTTCATGAATGTCATTATTCTGTGACATGAAAGAATGAACTGCTGGTTGGAAATGCCCTTTCTGAACATAGGGCTGGGGAAGGACTTTTTAGGATGTCAGGTAGTGATAGGACTAGGGGGAATGGATCCAAACTAGAGGAGGGGAGATTGAGGTTGGCTGTTAGGCAGAAGTTGTTGGCCAGGAGGGTGCTGAGCCACTGTGCCAGGTTGGCCAGAGAGGTGGTGGCAGCCCCAGCCCTGGCAGTGTTGCAGGCCAGGCTGGCTGGGGCTGGGAGCAAGCTGCTCTAGTGCCAGGTGCACATGGACCTAGAGAAGCCTGAAGGTCTCTTCCAACCCTGACAAGTCTGTGATTCTACAGCTTCAGTATTTTTTGTTGGTTTGTTTCTGTGATGTTTTTCTGGTTGGTGATCTGTTGTCTGTTAGCCTTGGTTTTTGGAAGCTGTGTAAACTAAGGTTTTAGTCTGCTTCTGTAGCAAAGCCTCCGCTGTCCAGCGATTATCCTTTCTAGTCCTACTTTCTGTACTCGTTGGGAGTTAATCTTCTTTTTACATGTGGATGATACTGTATCTGCAATTACCCAGGATGTCCTTCTCAGTGACTGTCAGGGCAGTTCTTTCACTGAAGGATGCATACTAGTGTCATGTTTGCTATTTTCAGTGCTGTATCAGTGACCATTCATTGCTGTAACACAACCAAGAGGTCAATACGTGAATTTGCAGTTCTAGTTCAAAGCTGGATTTAGTTTTTAAAGACATAGCTTTGTACTTAGAATCATAGAAACATGGAATTGTCAGGGTGGGAAGGGACCTTCCAGCTCCTCTAGGTCCATGTGCAGGGACAGCTGGCACTAGAGCAGCTTGCTCCCAGCCCCAGCCAGCCTGGCCTGCAACACTGCCAGGGCTGGGGCTGCCACCACCTCTCTGGGCAACCTGGCACAGTGGCTCAGCACCCTCCTGGGCAACAACTTCTGCCTAACAGCCAACCTAAATCTCCCCTCCTCAAGCTTGGATCCATTCCCCCTAGTCCTAGCACTGCCTGACAGCCTAACAAGTGCTTCTTCAGCCCTCTTGGAGCCCCTGCAGATCCTGCAAGGCCACAAGAAGGTCTCCTGGGAGCCTTCTCTTCTCTAGACTGAACAATCCCAACAGTTGTATTTTGAACTTCTCAAAAACATCACTTTGTTATCTCCATTTGAGCAAATTCTTTTCCAGAAACAGTTCTTCTAGTAAACTTTGTCATTTGTCTGGTTTTATTGGTGTAAATAATCTATGGAAGTTGATCTGGTTTGAGCTAAACCAGAACAATTCTTTTTAGTGCTTTTACTTTTCAGCTGAAGGCTCTCTAGTTAGCTGCTGGGTGACTCCTAACCAAGTGTTGTATCTTTCTCCTTCTTCTCCCACTTAGTATTCTCCAAAATCTTGAATTTGTACCTCAGTAGTTCCTAAAACCATACTCCTCTTGTAGTTATCCATCCCTCCTGCCTTTTAGGATGTCAAACTAGGGGAAAGTACTTGCTTGTAAAGAAGGTATAGGTAATATTTTGTAGCCTTAGAAGATCTAACTACTGGAGAATAATGATGAGCCCTTCTCAAACTGAATTACTGCTAGCCTGCAGAAAATTAGCAGGTCACATTGTATGACTTTTTTAACTACTATTTTGAGTGCTATGACTGATTCAATTATTATAGAAGCTGAAAGAGACATTGCAACATGTTTGCTGAACTTTATAAATGACTATTTTATGAGCTGAGTGGAGGAATTCCTAGGGAAGAAGCTTTGAGCAATATTGCTGTTGCAGCCACCTGTAAATTTGGATGATCCAGAGAATGAAAGAGACTGTCAGCACCTCTATTACTGTTTAAAAAGCTGTGCAGATTTGCAATAACTTGTCAAGAATTGGACACAGATTTCTCACTTCAGTTTTAACAGGGAGAATAAATAACCAGATTAAGAATTTGTAACTATATCATGATGTTATTTTTCTTCTTACCCTTACCACTTGCTAGAGTTGACAGCAATTTGAAAGTAAAGAAAGGAAAAGTTGGCAAACTTCCTAAAACAAATGAGAGGATGTTGTCTTTTTTTAGCAGCTGAGTGAACCAGTTTTTGTTGTTGTCATCTTCTTTTATTGGCCTTTCAGATACCAGGGATGATAATTCTTTTGTTCTGCTGCACTTTGTTAGAGTGGGAGAAAGTCTGAGATTCTTAAACCTTTTATAGGCATCTGGGGATGCTTGCCTGACACCATAAATGTAAATAGAAGAGATACTACAAGAAGTATTTACATGAGATTTAGTTACAGTTGTTTCATGTTCTTCAAGGAATGGGAAAGGAGAATGTGTGTGGATTTTTGTGGAGGGTAAAGGCTGTGTGTGGTAAAGTGGAAGTATAAGAAATATTACAAGAAGTATTTACATGAGATTTAGTTTCATTATCCTTCAAAGAATGGGAAAGGAGAATGTGTGTGGATATTTGTGGAGGGTAAGGGCTGTGTGTGGTTTGTTTATTTTCTTCCCCTCTTATTTTTTAAGCCACCTCCATTACTTTTATTGGCTAAATTTGCTTTTCATCCTTTTTAAGGAGAAGCTGATGGAGAAGTTCCATATATAGCCTTTTAATGCAAGGAATAGATGGGGACTGGATTTCTTCCTGCATTCATCTGTTTCTTTTTTCCAAGCCTGCATGTTGTCACTTCTATTTTTCTTTTTTTTTTACAGAATGATCTTTTGGAATAAAAATATTGCTTGAAAAAAAACAACAACTTAGCTGTTTCACTTCCATGCCCTGAAGTACATTTAAACTTCAAACCTGGTGATTTATAGACAGAGTCATTTGAAATAGTACTTAGAGCAAGATATCCCATGGGAGGCAGGGGAAATATGTATAAACCATCTATCCAAAACTGAAAATACATTTATTTTCTGGTACTTTTTCATTGTTTTTCAGAGTTTTGGTGAAAGTGTGCTGCACTGTATGAAGACACTGCTACACAGCAGAAAAGAGTTATGCAATGTATCAGCAGAGGAGTGTCTAAATCAGGAGGAACAAGAGAATTTTGTTGAGGTTTGGCATCACTTGACCATTTATATATATATATATATTGTGGCTATGATAGAAAATGATTTTGCTTGAAGCAGTATGGGAAGTAAATGTGAACAAAGCTGCGAGTTAGTGGCTGTAAAATCTGTACCCCCTGTTGTCATTCTGGAGTTTAGTCACTCTGGTCTTAAAAGCTGTGACATTTCAAGATGACATTTCTCTGCTTTGGAGGATTTGTGAAGCTGAAAACCAAAATGGGTTGATAGAAGAAGATTTTGGTCAGATTTGTAGAACTGAAGGTCCTGCATTTCTAAACACTGCTGTGATTGAGGTTGGGGGATGATATCCTAGCAAAGCAGCAGAACATTTTTGAACCAGTTCTGAAGTTAGTGTGATTTGCTTTTTTTTTTTTTTGCCCTGTGCTCCTCACTAAAAGCTGAAGCCTCAACATTGCAGATCTAGACTTTTTTTTTACATTAATACAGACAGCTGGAGAAGGTCTGGAGAGAAAAGAAGTAGGCCTGGACAGAATGTAGGAATGTCTAAGTAAATCTCAGGCTCTAAGAAGGAATGACTAGAGCTATTTGAATTGCAACACTAAGAGCAACTTCTCCAAATGGAAGAGAAAAAGTAAGTAGTAGTATGTACTATGTCTTTCCTATTAAGTGTCTTAAAACTACTACTTAGTAGTAGTTGATAGGGCTGACAAGAAGCCTACAGAGGGAAAGGGTGACCTGAACTGGCCAGGTGGAGAAGCTGAGACAGGAGGAAATGAAGCAAAAAGCCCTCAGGAAGTGGTTAGGGAAGATTGATAATTGGATAAGGAGTATAGGAGGAAGGGAAGAGGCAGATTGTGTGACCAGCAGAGATAACAGCAGTGGTTTTTTTGGGGGACTGGCTGCATAGTGAGATGGTGACTGTGAAATGTTTGGGAAGCAGGCAGGGAGCTGTATCTGTGAAAGATGAAGAGCTGTGCTGGATTAGAGGTTAGGAAGAAGAGCAGGCAAAGCCTTGTCTGTGTCTGTTTAGGCAGACCATGCTCTAAAATCTACAAAACTCCTCAAACATTGGCTGCATCTCCCCCCCCCATTTTTTTTTGTCTTGTAGGAAATACCTAATAGTTAACAACATGTAATGTAATGATGGTCCCTGTGGGGAAAGATAGCTGACTATATTTAGTTACCTCATTAGCTCTCTTATTAAGAGCCCTCTGGCTGAAATGTAAAAGGGTCAATAATCTGACACAGAACATTTTTTTCCTTATGAAAATATAGGGAAGGACACCTATATGCAGAATAATGTTAAAAGAACATTATTAGGCTGCAAAGATAATTGCTCAAACTCAGCAAAAACTAGAATTTAGGTTTTCTTCTACCATTTTAATTCATTTCCTCTGTATCCCTAGGCTAGGATAACCTTGAAATACCACAGCTTTTGAACTGATGTACTAACTTCAGACATGTTCAGGCTATTAAAAGGTGATTCTTTTTTCTGTGAAAACTGGAGTTTGGATAAAGAAGTCCAAATTAATGTTGCTATTGAGGCAAAAATAGGCAGACTCTGGAGTGATGTGGCCTCTTTCAGCTGTGGCATTCAGTTGTGTGAAGCTTTGGCTCCTGCATGGTGCACTGTCTTGCACAATGAGTTACCTCATGGGACAAGGAGGGGGTTGAAATCATTATCTTGAGGAAGCAGAAACAACATATAAGAAGACAAAAGAGCAAACACCTATTAAAAAACCCCAAACCACAAAAAAACCCCATCCCAAAACCCCAAGAGCAACAAACCTTAAAGCTTCCCAGAATGTTCTTCAGAGAACTAGGTTTTTTTTCCCCCCCAAGTCCTTTAAATTAGCTAGTTTGCCTCTTTTTGTGGAGGAATTCAGTTCATATTGGAGGTACTGTACAGCTAAAAACATGTGGAGGTTGGAAGGTATCTTGAAGGTATTATGCAGGTAAAAGATGTAGGAGTTTAAAAGATGTAGGAGCTGAAGAGTATGTTGCTCAAACAGGATTTTTTTTCCATAGTTAACACAGTGAATATGTTGCTGGAGAGCTGTAATTTGTCCTGGGCTATTTGGAATGCTACTACAAAGCATTGTTTCATTTATGATTGTGTCATAACTGAAATAAGGGTAAGTGGATGTAAACAGGAAGATCTTTTCTGAGGGCACAGGAGCTTCCCAGTATGAAACCTCCTAAAATAAGTCAAAATTACTCATATTTTAGTGTGATTTCAGTTTAAAAGACAGTAAGTTTTTTTTGGTTTTGGGGTTTTTTTGGTCTTTTTGGTCACACCAAATAATATATTTAAAATATTGAAATATTTTGAAATAATATATTTAAATAATATATTGAAATAATAATATTGAAATAATATATTTAAAACTTAAATATATATTAAATATATTCTATATATAGAATATTCTATATATTATCTATAATATATAGATAATATATATCATATACATTATATATATAAACTATATATAAAAATAATCTATAATAAATAGTGTATATATAAATATATATAAAAATATATATATTCTATTAAATATATATATTCTGGTCAAACCAGAATTGTGCTTCAGCCATTTCTTTTTATTTTAGCTCAGTCCCTTTCTGTGTATGCACAAGCAAGTAGCTGAACCAGTTAATAATAAATGATTATAAACATGCTCTTTGCTCTTTTTAAACTGGAGAACCAACTGACTAGCTTAGAGTAATAGGGAGTAGCTGCTACAAATGTAGTGTGAGCTGTAGCTTGAGTCCATAACATTTAATCTATTGCATAGTGTCCTGAAATAATTGAATCCACTGCAAAATGAAGTCCAAACAGAAGTGGAACCATTTAATCTTTGTGCTTTAGTTCACATCTACTAAATGGAAGCAAAATGAATTTTCTTACAATCTTGGTTAGAAAATAAATGCCTTGGAGCATGCAGATACCCTATTGATTTGTCATAAGGGAAATGCTACATGAGAACTGAGGAGAATCTGAGATTTGATACAAAGTTTGAGTAGAGGATCAAAAATAGATCCTGATCTGACATTGAAGAGTGAAGGTAAGACAAAACACTGACTCTCTTTGGTCTGTTCATGTTGAACAATACAATGCATCTGTAGAAAGGAGCAATGTGTGATAAAATATTTCCCCTGTCCACAGCAAAAAAATTGACTATTTTAATTTAAAGGTTTACCTACTTGGCTATTAGATGGAAACCTGTGGTTTCAGTAATCTGTTGTGGTTTGGCTTTAGGCTAATCAATTTCCATGCCAAATTGTATAGCATTTTTTAAGCTCTCTTCAGTATATACAAATGTAACAGAGTTTGTTAGCATGGACAGATTTCTGACTGGAACTGGTTTGTGTGTGTCCAGCCTGAAACAAGGAGAGATGAGCACTGATCTCTGCAAAATCATCTTTCTTTTAACAGATGTAGTGAGGTTTCTGTGTGTTACTCAGTGTATATCAGCCAACAGGCCACTAGAAAAAATTCTTTGTAGTGCATTTAAAATGTTTTATATGCTCTTTAATCTGATCTGACCTTTCACAACTCAAATAGTGTAGATTTACTATTCTTTATGTTAAGACTATGTGCTACTGTTTGAGCAAGTTATGCTACCCCAAGGTGTGTTTTTTTGTGGCAGGAGAATGAAGCTTCATGGTAAAGCCTGCTGAATTTTTAACTCCTAAATAGCTGCAAAAAAACCCCCACCACCCCAAAAAAGCTCTTTTCTGTAGTTCCATATGTTTGTGTTTTTATTTTCCAGATTACATTCATAGGTTTTGCTGAGGAGATGGCTACTGCTCATTTGCAGGTACAGGATATATCTGTCTTGGAAAATAATGTTCTTCAGCACTGGTGATTTCATTTAAGTAGTTCCTACTCTTTTTAGCTGAAGGAATTCTGGTGTTTGAGAGATGGAAAATAATGTTCTTCAGCACCTCATGGTTTCTTAGAAGTAGTCCCTGTTTTTCTTAGCTGAAGGAATTTTGGTGTTTGAGAGGTGAAATCTGTATCTTGAGCATTTCAAAACCTAAGGTTTAAATAGAACTGAAAGGTTAAAAAGAATAATTTTAATAGGATCATCTCTGTTCTATTTAAAATATTACCTGAACCAATCTTTGTGTTAGAATGGTCTGGAACAGCTTAGTTAAAATTAAGGGGATTTGTTTTTATATGTGGGATGTTTGGGAGAGAATTTGCTTGGTTGTGATTTTTTTTATTGTTAAAAAACCTATATGAATCAGAATTTTTGGTTTGTAACTTTCTACTTAATAGAGTTGTGCTTATTAATCTGATACAATTGACATTAGCAAAGCCAAAACTTTACTGGATTGACCTGTAGCTGTGAATTGCTGGTGGGAGACCAGGAGTAACTATTATGGTTATGCCTTAAGATAGAGTTAGAGAGAGGGAATACTATTTTGAAAGGAGAAATGTAGCAAACTGGGTCTTGTGTTTAGTAAATCTAAAAGTTATCCAAGATGATGCTTACAGAATTTATTTAGAATTGATAGGAGATCAAAACCATTAACATTGACTTGGTATTCTCAATGTGTTTGTGTATTTAAATCAGGAGCTGGCAGCTGTTTCTGTGGAGCTTCCAGATGCTCTGAAATCACTCCAGTTGTGCAAGCTAGAAGAAAATGAGGTTATATTTCTAAAAGATGTGAAGAAAACCTTGGCAAAACCTTATGTCATGAAACATCAGGTGAAAATTTTGTGTCTTCTTGCAGATCTTAATTACAGCAGCAGTATAATTGGCCTCATAAGGAATTTAGTTATGTCCCAACTCGTCTTGCTTTTGTTTCTGGACCATCTTAGCCACAAGAATATTTATGTTGTTGTATTTCTGTGCTTTCTTTAAAATGAGTGTTAGAAAATCTCAAAATAAACTTGATGCTTTCAAGTTCTCTATTATTAACAGCAAATTCCATGCTTCTGCTAGGTCCATTTCACTGCCAATTTAGGAAGAAGATGAAACTTGTCAAGCTACCTATCTCTGCATTGATCAGATATAGCTCTCATTCTCTTTTATTACTTCTTTCTCTTTGATTGCAATGATTTCTTCAGAATGCAGGAATGACTAAGTGATTGTGACTATCACTCCACACAAACTGTTCCATTCATTTTCTTATCTCTCAGATGTTTGTAAATTGTTTGTTGTTCATAGAAATGCATTGAAGGAATCCCTTGCTACTTCTGGCAGTTGAAATCATTTCAAGATGGTTATGTTTGTTTTCTTGTTGCTCTCTTTTTTTTCAAGAATCAGCTTCCTGAAGTGTTTTGTGTGATGAGGCTGTCTCCTTCATTCCCAAGGATCAAAGTGGATTATATATTTACCTTGCTCAGCAAGTATACTACTGGCATAAGATATGCAGTGGAAATGAACTCATCAGCAAAACATCAAACAGAGACATCCCATGGAGAAGATGATGACACTAATCAGTCAGTTTCTTCAATTGAGGATGATTTTGTCACTGCTTTTGAACACTTAGATGAAGAAGAGCCTTCAAAGACACAAGGTGCTGGTGAGTTCTTGCCTCCTGTTGACTTGCAGCAAGTGTTAATTGACATTTACTTCCTCATGAAACCTGGGTAGCATAAATGTAAATACATTTTCTTTATATTAATCATATTTTGTAAAGGGCTAGTATGCAATTGGAAATTCTTGCTTTTGAAGCACTTTTGGTTTATTCCTCCAGGTGCAAGCAGCCTTACTTCTCGAAGCCATCGAGATGCTGCTTCCCAAACCATCCCTGCTAAATGTCTACAAGCTGCTGACTCAAAGATCCTTGTGGGCTCTGCACGTCGCAAGTCATCTGCCAGATCTTCTACTTTGATTGATATTTTGGGACTTAAGGAGCTGTCCTCAGTAAAAAATTCAGTTACCACCTCAATTTCTGATCCTTGGATACAAAGGAGTTTCTATAAGCCATATAATCCTTCTGATCAAGGTGTTAATCTTTTACATAAAACATTCTTTTCTTCTTCTCCAGCTGAATCTTCTGAGTCAGATTGCTCCAGCCCAAGCCCCATCATATTCTTAGATGAAGAAGGGTATCAAAAAAGCTTGAAGGCAAAACTAGAGCTGCCAAAAATTCCAGTACTGAAAGATGGTATAGAGGATTCAGACTCGGAAGTGAGTGAATTTTTTGACAGTTTCGATCAGTTCGATGAGGTGGAACAACAAGCCTTGGAAAACCCTTGTAAAGCTATGAGGGATCCCATCTTAGGGAATCCCTCTCAGAAAAGGAGAACTGCACATGACCAATTGTCTTCTGCAGGTATTACAATGAATCCTCAGAAATTCCAGTTTGATCCTCCCACTCTCCCAGCCAATGTAATGAAACCAACTCCTCGTAAACCAGAGTCACCGTACGGCAGCGTCTTTGACGTCCCCGATTCTCCTCGCCCAGTTAAAACATCAGGGGAAGAGAATGGAGGCTTCTTCAGCCCTATTAGATCCTCAGCTTTCAGTCCACTAGGGAGCTGTGGTTCTTCTGAATGTTTGTGTAGAATTCATCTTGGTGGAGATGGGTCAGCTCAAAATCCCCACCACACACTTTATTCAGCGTACGCTGATAGTGTTTCATTTGAAATCCTGGGCTCTGTTCTTCATTCCGAGTCCTCGTCAGAAGGAAGTGATTTGAAACACCAAGGGATTGCTGTGAAGGAGAAGAAAGGTCAAACTGCAGATCTCAAAAGGAAAAGTGGTAGGGAGCCAGATAAACAAGCAAAATCTAAACATAAGTCCTTAATGATTAGAGACAGCATTCAAAAATTTGCAGCTGAACTAGTGGAAAAAAGTTTTGGCAGTGCCTTTAAAGACCTGCAGAAAGGAGTTTCTTCATGCACCAATGCACTTTGTCACTTGGCTGCTAGGTTGACCTCATCAGTCTTTCAAATGGCTTTTTATGAGCTTGGAAGACGTAGAGCCATCTCCCTGAAGGAACGTGCCATTAATGGGATAGCAAACTTCCTGGTGAGTGAAGCTCTAAGTGGTGCTTTGAAAGAGCTGCGCCACGTCAAGAAGCAAATCTTTACCAACACTGTGGCACGCTTTGCGGCAGACCTCGCTGAAGAACTTGTCTTTGAAGGGATCATGGAGGTATGCCAGTTTTCCTATCCATCAACACCTACACAACCTTCAGCATTTGATTATGAAGACAAAGTGGTAAGGTCCTATGCCAGAGATTTGTCAGAATCTGTCATTCAGGAAGCTTTTATTGAACTCTCTCAGGTCGATGTGACCTTCACGACGCAAGCAGCCATTAGTGTTTCCATGGACAACATTAAATATGTGAGTGCGGAAAGTATGTTAGAATCAACCCAGACTTCCACAGTTCTTCCTAATTTTCATGATAGGGTAGTCCTGAAGCCAGGCCAAGATTCCAAGAAGGAATATACAGTACAGCAAGCTCTGTTTTGCACTTCTGGTGTAGTAAGTTCAATACCTGTGCCCTTAGTTGGAAAAGCTCTTTGTCAACAGGTTTCCTCTGATGCTTGTAAAGCCAAAGTATCCACTGCTTCAAATCCTGAGGACGATATGAAAGTACACAAAGACTCCACTCATCCATTTTTCACAAGCAGAAAGAGAGAGGAGGAAGTTGCTTCTTTCAGAAGTATATACCTAACTTCAGATCACAGTCAAAGTACTGAAAATACTCCACCACTCTTACTTAGCCAAAGTGATACCAAACAAACCACCAACAAATCTGGAATGAACAATAATTCAGAATTAACAAGTGTGTCAAAAGGCATTAATACTTTCTCTGGAACTATGGTAGATATGATAGTAAATGAAGCTTATGAAGCCATCACCTCATCTAGAGTAACAAAAGCAGTAGAAGAGTATACAGATTATTTCACAAGAAAAATGATAGATAAAAAACCTTATGTGCAATGTGTCAGTGAAGAGTTCCCCAAGAATGTCTTTGCAGATCATTTGGCTAATTATGTCATAAAACAGTCTCTAGATGAAAGTAAAGCTATGTTGTGCAACACTGGTGCAAATTTAGCATGTAATGGGAGCTCACAGGCTTGCACAGGTATGAGCAGAAAAGAACAAACTGTGCTCAAGCAGCAAGAGGCTGAGAAACAAAGGAATGTTTCTGTAATTGTGGAACAACAGCTGCCTTTGAATAATCCATCTAAGTTTCTTCTTACTCCAGCTCATTCAGCTCAGTGTTTTGCAGAACCTAAGGAATGTTGGCAGGAACAAAAAGGACACAGGTTTTCACCACCACCACCACCTTGTTCTTCCACTGTGACTTTTGCTAGGCATGTTGTAGAGGACTTCACTGATACAGGAAGCTGCTCAATAACACACTTAAACAAACCCTCAAAAAGCCATGATACTTGGAAGCCATCATCAGGACCTTTGGCTTACAGGCAGGCTGATCGTTCTCTGCATGCAACTAGCTTTTCTTCAGTGATGTTTGCCAGTGAAGATGCATTGCAGGTGGAAGAGAAATCATGTCTTAAAGATGGAAGTAGCTGTGTAATGCCTGGTACACCCCCTCCAACACCTTTAGTACCATGGCAAGGTAGTTCTGAAAGAAACCTAAGAAAGCTGTCCAAGAAACTCAAGGGAGAGCTAGCAAAGGAATTTGCACCTGCAACACCACCTTCTACACCATCTGTTACTGGTTTGTCTGCAGCTGAAGGGGGCTCTTTGGAAAATGAGGAATTTATGCTGAAACTCATGCGGTCGCTGTCGGAAGAAGTGGAGAGTAGTGAAGATGAAGATCATTCTGTCCTACCTGCTGAGAAACAGGGAGGTTCAGCAGAAACAATTCAGTATGCAGATGGCTTGGCTAGCCATATCATCTCAATAGCAACTGAAATGGCTGCTTCCCATTTAGATGGTAAAGCAACTGAAGGAGAAGCTGATAGACAGGTTCAGATAGGTATGCACAACAAAAGATGTGGACATGCTGTATTTAGAAATAGCCCGGAAGAGACATGCAACTCTTTATGGAATTATGCAGGTGATATGGCAGGAAAAGTCATTAGTGAGGCCAAGAAAATAGTGAAATCAAAGCATTGTAAACTGTTGAGGTTGAAGAGGGTCAATGGTCAGGTGGATTGCCTTTACATGAGAAAAGGTGATAAAGATTGTAGTTCAAAGCAACAGTATGGTCCAGTGTGGGACCAGTGGCCAGGGGAGAGAGATTCATCTGTGCTCCCTTTGCCACAAGGTTCAGGCATGACAGGTTTGACTTCCAAATATCCAAGTTGTGAAAGTGTGACAGATGAATATGCAGATCATATTATCAGAGTGTTGAAAAGAGAAGGTGGGAATGCTGAGCTGATAATGGATCAATATGCCAGCAGGCTGGCTTACAGGTCTATCAAATCAGGCTTACAGCAAGCTGCTAGGAAGAACAGATGGAGATACAACAGAAAGACCTTTCCTGGGCAAAATGGTAAGCTGGAGCTGGTGAAAGCAGTGACTAAAGATACAGGACAGCAAGTGAAAAGCAGCATTCCTCACTGGGAAGACCAAGCCTCTGAAAGGAATTTTGGCACCCAGAGAACAGGATGTGCCGAGTTGTTGCACTTCTCCGAATCCCTCGCTTGCAGTATCACTTGTGATGTCAGGAAGAAGTTAAAGATGTCAGGAGTGTGTTTGCCAAAGTCTCTGACAGATTCCTGTCTGTATAAAAAGACTGAATTTGAGGAAGTCACAGGGGACCTTACCAAAAGAAGATTTTCTAGGACAGTTCTTCCTTTCTCCCCAGACCATAAACTGTATCGGAGTACAGGGAGTTTAAATGAGAATGGCCACAGTGAAGGCCTAGTTCAAGCTATAGAACAATATGCTAGGAAAGTAGCAGATGACACTCTAGAAATGAGTTTGGAGTCTGCTGTTCTCCACGTGGCTGAAAACAGAAAGAATGGGGATAGGTTCTCATACACTGAGAAACTGTCTCCTTTCTCTGGGACTGTCTGTAGATGCTGCAGCATGAAGGAACAGCGATCCTGTACCCAAAGTGCAGCTCAGCATCTACCCACACAAGACTCCTCCATCCCAGGGAGGCATTTCCTTCATGCTGGATTGAGTGGTGCCTGTCAAAAATCAAGAGTGTTTCAGCTTGATATTCCTAAGATTCATGTTGATGTAGAAGAGAAGAAAGTGTTTGCTGACAAGGGAGCTGCTGTGGCCATAGAGAAAGCAGAAGGAGAGCTCAGTCACACCAGTCTGACAGCTGACAGTGGTATTGGACAAGATGGAGTCAGTTTTGCTGAGAGCCTGACTACTGAAATAATGACAGCAGCTATGACTAATATTGGTCAGACAGTTCACATAAGGTAATATTCATTTTCTCTTATTTGTTACATTCTGTACCAGCAAAAACAAAGGATTGTTAGTATGAATATCTCCTCAGAAGGAAAGTTTCTTTTTAATTAGTTTTTTATTAGAAGCACACACCTTATGTTCTGAATGTTTTCTTTTTATTCTTCTGGTGATATTTCAGTAATTCAGAACTAGAAAAACATTACTTTTTTCCCCAACTGTGGGAGCTTGAAACCAAGATTTTTATGTGTGTCAGCATGCATATGTTTCAGGAGGTGACTAATTAGTGGAACTTATTATTTCAACTTGAAAAACTGTTATTATTACCTCCAGTAGAGAATAGTAGACCTTACAGGTTTTGTTGATCTGTGAGCCATGACTGAATCCAGGTTTGTTCTCTGTGTTGCCTCCTCTGTGCTAAAAAAAAGTCATTTAATTTTGCTTTTGTCAGTAGGACTAATATCTGGTACTGGCTGAACCACTTATTGTTTTATAGTATGAAGGCTTTATTTTGATTATGGCTGTGTTATGGCAGTATCCTTATTATTGGGGGGGGTCCAGCTTCCTCTCTTTCTTTCCTGCCCCCCCACCCCCCCGGGGGAGTTTGGCTGTGGTAATATAGCACCCGGGAGGGAAGGTGGGAGGTTTGGATCTTGGTGCTGGCACTGTATCTTTGCTTGTATATATATTTGCCTGCTGTTGTTGTTTTCTATTGAAATAGTTAAACTTACTCAGCCTTTTCCAATCCACAAGTCTCGTTATTTTATCCAAACCATAACACCTTCCTTCCCTCCCTCTTTGCCCCTTCCTTTCTTCCTTCCTTCCCTCCCTCTTTGCCCCTTCCTTTCTTCCTTCCTTCCCTCCCTCTTTGCCCCTTCCTTTCCTTTTTCTTTGCCCCCCTTCCCTCTTTGCCCCTTCCCTTGGCATTTAATGTTTTCAATGGTGTTCAATTGCTGTAAATGAACTAACCTAGCTCAGCATGAAGTTCAGTGATGTGTTTGTCTCCCATTTTTTGTTCAGCTCTGTTGGAAGAGAAGGCTTTCACTCTGTTGACTCTGTTGTTAGCCAGCAGATGAGCCTCAGTCTTGGTGATGATAGCACTGGGAGTTGGTCCAACCTGAGTTTTGAAGATGAACATCCTGATGAGAGCAGCAGTTTTCTTCACCTCAGTGACAGGTAATTATAACCATGTTAGTATAGTTAAACAGTTCTCTTGAGACCAAATAACTTGGCCTCAAGTGGTTGTTCTCCTGGGGGAGAAGAGATTATTTGGTCTTCAACACATAATGACTTTTTAATTAAAAACTGATGTAATATTATGTTGGTATTTTCTTCCAAAATGTTGTTGCCCACAAAGGCTCATACTCTACACTCCAGAACATATGTGAAGTATTTGCACTGTCAGGGAGTCACAGCAAGTAAAACTGTACATAAATTTAAGTCTTAGCAAAAGATACAGGTGCCTAAAACCAACCACCACCTATAAAATACCACTAGAAAGTACTGGTTATGAGTTGTCCTCTGAAATACTGCAATGTAAGCACTGAGAATGTGTTTGATGGAAATTCAGCTACTCTGGAGAAGAATTACTAGGAACTTAATTTGCACAAGGAGCTCTAACAGCTGGTTTTTGGTTTTTTTGGGGAGTTTCTAAGCTGTTCTAACTGATTTTGGTAGAGTATTTATGCACTACTAAGCATGAGCTTATAGTTGTGTAATATCTGAACTTACCTGTTAGAGTAGTAACTTTCTGCACAGAGCTGCTCCCTCCATTTCCCCTGCTGATTGATCACTAACACAGATGAGAATGGAAATGTTTAAAAGCTGCAATGTCTCTGCTTGTTGCCAGGGAAAATGCCCTTGAGAGATGTGGCCTGAGCTTCTATATAAGGAATAAGTAAACTTAGTTGTTTTATACACCACAAATTTAAATGAAAAGAAAGATATTTCTCTAACTTGTAAGAAACTTTGGCTCATTAGAGGCAGAATGACCTAAATTAGCATTTTACTCAGAGGAGGGGAGGCATAATTTGGGTAGCAAATGTTTGTAGAAGAAACTGGCAGGCACAAATTGATCAGGGAGTTGAGGGTTGGAACAGCACCTGTGTGTGTTTGTGTTGCTGAGGTTTAGCAGGTAGAAGTGACAGGATCTGGGATTATTACACTGGGAGGGGGAAGACCTGGAACAAAGCAAGATTCAGTAATAACATCATTTGTGGAACAGTGTTAGCATCTTCTAAACAACCAAGAGATTGGCAGTGATGAAGATTTATTGCTTTAATTTTCTCTTTTTAACATCAACTGTTTTATTAAACAGGAAAATGCCATTCAGTCGTAGAGGGGACATTCATTATACAGTTTAAACTGTTGAAAGTTTAGATTTGCTTTGTTTCTTTTTTTCCTTGGGTCCTTTTTTTCCTTTTCTTTGGTTAGAACCATCTGCTTAAAAAAAAATATGTGCTGATTCTATGTAAAACATGTCAATTTGAAACATTTCCATGTCCTATAAGGTAGCATTGCTTCCCCTGGCAGCTATTTCTTAATGCAAGTGGCATCCTTGTGTCTAAGAAGCTGTCAGCAGTCTTGCTTGTAACATCTTTGATGCCATTAGACCAAGTTGTTTGTACAATATAATTAAGTAGCATAGTGAGCATTAGGCAAGTTTTATTTGGTGAGGGAGGACCTCTCCCTTCCCTTTATGGTTGGACTTGGTGATCTTAGAGGTCTCTTCCAAGCTTAATGATTCTGTGTGATTTCCCCAGTGTTTTCCAGCTGTTTACAGTACTTGAAATGTTGGAAATAACCTTCAAAAGAATCAACCTAGAAATTCCATTAACAGTACCTGAAAGTTTTTTGGGGCCACAAGATCACAATCTCCAGAAAACACTACAACAATACAAGCTACAATAATCCAGCTCAATTTTTACCTTGCTTTGCTTTATTTTAGGGGGGGAAAGACATTCTTTTGATAGCAGTGCTGTTGACCTCTGCATCTTACATGTCAGTAAAACTTGTGCTTCAGTCCTTTCCAGAGGATTAAACTCAGTAGACAAGGGAGCAAGACAACTTGGAAAGAATTACCAAAACATGTTCTCTGCAGTTCTGTTTGAGTGACAATAGCAATGAAAGTTCTTTAGCAGATTTGGTCAAGGTAGTTGTGCAGAGGAGTTCTTCTATCTTCTGCTTTGCCTGCCTAATGTTAGCAACCTTGTCTTAAGCTTTCTCTGTAGCTAATGTACAGGTATAGACCAAGACTTTTTCATGAGGGTAATCAGAGCATCCAGATCAGGTTATAACTTAGAGCAGAAGCCTCTTGCCTTTGCCTTGATGTCCATAATGCAGAATCTCAAAGCAGATGAGCTGAGTTCCCTTATTTTCAATATATATATATAAAGTTGAAAGCTTTCCTTGTCATTCTTCTGCTGGCTCATGTTGAAGAGCTGCATGCAGCATTCTAATGCCTTTATTTATTGCTTGTTCTGTGGTTGCAGGGCTTGATGGTGAATTTGGCATCATAAAATAAGGCACAAAAGAATCTCCTACATTGTTATGCACTGTAATCATGTGGTTCAATATAAATGACTATTTCAGACCAAGTTTGACCTCTAAAATCCATTAATCTGTTTCTTAATCAGAGCAGTAGTATAGATGAGGTCATTCTGTTAGATAGCAAGTACTTTTTCCTTTCAGTCTGAGAAGTGGAGTAGCTTTTTCTTCCACTTCTGTATTGTGTCTGTAACTTCTAGTGGAAGAGGCTGTGTGAGTGCCAAATACTGGAATCAGTAGACTATATTAAATCTTTCCTGCACATGTATTTCATCCCAAATGTCATACTTCATGTATACTGTGCTAGTCTCACACAGCAGCTTGAGAAATGTTCATAAGCTCAGGTTTGCATTCTCTGTGCAAATCAAGTTGCTTTCTGGGGAAGCATCTGCTCTTTCATTTTCTTTGTTCCTTTTTTTTTTGTTGTTGTTTTGCACAATGAGAGAAATGTTTGCTTATTTAGGCTATAAGTGCAAAGAATAATCAACAATATGCTGAATGAATGAAGCACATGCAGCTTTTTAATGGTTGTTTTTTTCATCCTGTTAGGGTGTTTTCCTATTCTAGGTTCAGTAACCTGCTGTTACTGTTTGGAAATTAGGATCCAAGCAGAAATACTGGAAAGCAAAGGACACCAGTAGGTGACACTGTTAGTGAAATGAGTCTCTGTCTCATGAAGTGTTTCTTTCTACCATTTGTTGGTTTAAAGTTTACTATTTGCCTTGAGTGGAATGAGAGGAAAAGAAGAGTTTTCCAGTCACACAAAACTTAGGTGAGGAAAGCATCTTGCAGCAGCTCTCTGGAGGTTACTTCAGAGCTTGTCAGACCATCTGTAATAGACAAGCTAGCTTTCTCAGACACTGCTGGTTATAATCCTATTCTTTGAAGCCTTCCAGATGTGCTCTGGGGGAGGTATGAAGTCAGGGAACAGTGATTTAATCATATAAGTAGCTGAATTTGGTACATAAGCACAAGCTTAATAAACTCTGCTAATGATAATGCCTAAACATGTATCAATGTGAGGACATGCTCAATGTTTTTCACTTCTTTCCATTGGCTTGAGTGTAGTCATCAGGCTGTTGGGAGATCATTGCTGGAGTTTTGGAGTAAGATGGAAGGATTTTCTGTGTGCATTTGTCTTCCCAATGTATAATTTTATGAACTTCTAGCTAGTCTTTAAGCAAATATTATAGTTGCAATCCATGTTCCTGTAAGTAATCATTGCAATTGCTGAGCTCATTTAACCAAGGAGCAATGTGCTGAGACAGAACTGAGCACAGAATTCCTGCTAGCACTCATCTGGCAAATGAGTGGGGACAAATTAATCCTTACTGAAACTTAGTTTTGCATTTATTATGCATTTTGCTGCTCTGAATAGCCCTGACAATCATGTTTCTCCTCTGTTCCAGCAAACCTGTGCAGGAAATTTCAGTGCTCTTGCATTTTTGTAATGTCTTGACAAAAGCTCCTAAGGAAATTGCAGGTTCAAGTTTGAGCTCTTGTTCTTTTTCTAGTTCAGCTGTGTTCTCTTCTTCTCCTGGCAGTAATGGTAACAGCAGTAGCTGGAGCAGTCTTGGTTTAGAAGGGGATATGTATGAGGAGAATTTATCCTTTCCAACATCAGACAGGTTAGTTGAGTTGAGAAATATCCACCAGATGGGTTCCTCATAATTAATGCATGAAATCATCATTTTGGGGGAAATAAAAATACAGTGCCTTTTTTTTTTAATGCTGATACATTATTCACACTCTTCTCACTTAATCACAACATGATTAGTTTTTTCATTAATGAATCCATACTGAATGGTTCAGTTTGGCTGTGCTGAACTGCTAAATGTGTTCTGCTTGCAAAATGCATGTTCTTGCTTGCAGTTTCACAACTCCTTAGGTTGACATTTTCATGCAAACTAGAGCTTGCTTCCTACAGGATTTCTATTGTTGGTTTTGTTGGTTGGTTTTTTTTTCCTTGAGCTTATGGAAACTTCCAAAATTGCTTGGTAATTGATTTTTGTAGAACACTTTGACTAACCTATAGCTGTGACATAAGATGGCTCAACCTTTTCACATGCAAAGCAAACCTGAACTGTCCTCCCTAATTAAAATCAGTAAGTTTTCTTCTTGTTTGAATATACCTTTATATTACAATCCTTCTTTTTAACACCCTTCTCTTCTTTCTCTCCTCTTCTCCCTTCTAAGAGCAAATCTGATGAAGTTGAGGATAAATCTCTTTCAAACCTGAAATGGTGTGAGAAGCAAAGCTTTTCATAATCACTTCTCAATTCTTGTATGATCTTCTTGTCCTTGAACCTTCATTACAGTCTTAGGATTGAATACACTTAATTGTGCATATATTGGGTTATAGTAATATTTTTGCTTTCTTTTTAAAATACAGTGATGGAACAGAAGATAAAGATGAAGACTCCAAGGATGCTGTAGAAGGTAATGTCAATTCCAGCATATACTGCTCTTCTTGACCTTTACACTCTACATGAATCATTTTATTAACTCTTTGCTTCTGCAGCCTGCCAAACAAGGTGACAATTCTCTTCTCTTCCTCCTCAGCAGATGTCACAGCATTGGCAGTCAAAGCACTGAGGAAACAGTGAGCTACAGAGAATTCTTTGAAACAATTTGAAGCTACAGGTGTAATGATTTTATTCTTAATCTTAGGTTTGGAGCAAATAAGAAAGACTCTAGCAATAGTGAATATTGATCTGGAACCAAATCTAGTTGACCCCCAGCTGAGAGCAGCACTCCAGTGGCTGGCAGCTTCTGAAACAGAGGTGTCTGAGCTTCACTTTCATGACACTGCTACAAGGGAATTTGTCTTTGTAAGTATTTGGGATTGGTGGGTGGTGGGGAAGGGAAGAATTTGTTTGATTTCCATTTGTGGTGATAATAATAATAATGAGGTATTCACTGTTGAGGAAAGTCATTTAAATCCTGAGAAGTTCAAGTGGAACTGCCTCTCTAACATGTGCCTATATCATACAGAAAATGGCAGGAATCAGAGCTGAGCTGAGTTTTCCTTGAAAGAAGATACAATTACAGCATTTTTGTCTAGTAAAAAAAAATAGTTAAGCATTTTTTTACTTAGTATTTAATTGTCTGTAAATTGAATCTCTCTGAGAACTTGATCTGGCAAATGAATTTCTAACTTACTATATTCAGCCTCAGGGTTGTTGGGTTTTTGTTTTGCTAGCAATTGCATTTCTTCCTAGCAGAAAGAAGTTTAGATTCTAATTAAATACTAAGCATGGGTTTATTCTGTAAGCAACTGCAACCAAAGCTATTAAGAAAGAAGTCTCAGTAAGATTGGTCCATTTTTAGGTGCCTTTATTTCGGCTTTATAGATTGAATTTAAGATGTGAGCAAAGAAGAAAGCACAATGTGTGTACTGATCTCAGTATTTCCATCACAAACATAGAAGAGTTTGAGTTAGAATTGGGCCAAAAAATGGGATTTTGTACATTGTTTCAGACACTTAGAGTAGACTTCATGCTTTCATATGCTAGAAGGCAGTTTGGGAACTTCTTATTTCTGTTTTTTTTGAAACTGTTACGTTTAATCCTTACACCCATATGTTCCTTCCCTGTTATGGTTTATAAGTGTTTTAAGTGTTTAAGAAGAAAATGCTTCACTTTTTCTGTTCCCAAATGTCTGGCCAAGCATTCTTTAAAGTTATTCTGGTGTGAATGAGTTGGGTTGAGTGACTTATTCTGACCTTGTGAGTTGGTTTTGCCATCTCTTGAAGAACAATCCATCTATTCCACGTGTGAAATTCCATCTGCTTCACGTGTGAATTGCAGGGTTAGAGGAGTGGTAGGACCCACAAGTGTTAGGAGTAACCTCATTTTGTAAGATATGTGAGAGGCCTGCATCTTAAGTCAGAAAATACATGCCAAGTCTCTCTTTAATTTTATCTCAAGTCTTCCATTCTTCTGCTGCCTCTGACTTAGACTTCAAAGTTATGATGCCACAGTTTGAGCCAGAGCCTAAAGACACACAGGGAAGATGTTAGCTGGCTGTGTAACACCACTCTAGTTGTCTTATTAAGAGAATGTAGTGAGAAGAGCACTCTGGAAAATAGCAGTGTCTATTATGTATGCACTGCTGAAAAATGATAGCATTTTTCTACTTGACACCTGAGTCATAAATTGATATTGAGTTGACAGCTGACACCTAAAGAGAAAACACAAGGCCTTCAGGCAGGCCTGAAGATGTTACCATACTGAATTGATTTGCTTAGTTTTAGAGATTAATTTTGATTTCTCCAAATGTAATGATGGTAAAATGAATTGAAAGCCTGTTTCCCTCACTCCAGGATTACCTGGGTTTTATCCTATCCTGTTTTCCAGCTGGAATGATCTCTAACCCAAGCAGTTGTGTCCCTTGTGAAGCTAAACAAGCACCTCCAGATGGCACTGCAGCCCAGCAGAAAACTCTGCTGACCTCTAGCTACTGATCTCTGGCAAACTCTTAAGGATACATCTTCTGCTCAGCAAGGCAGAAAAAAGTTCAATCCCTCTGTTGGAAACAAAATACATTTTATTAGGAGCTAGAACAAGGAGCTACTGAAATGGAATAGATAGTTCTTGACTTCTTTGAGAAGCCTGCAAGTGCCTGTATGAAAAAGAACATATATATTTCTTTTAATCAGATGAGTTTTTAATCAGATTTGATCTGTTTCAGGATGCCTGGTGTCTATTTTAAGTAAACTCTTAATATTCCACTGGTCTGACAGTAAGAAAGAGATCAGTCAGCTGAAGAAATAGTGGGATTGAAGTTTGAACTCTAAATTAAAAGAAGAAGATTAGTGAAGACAGCTGCCAGCTGTTATCTTAGCATGGTGATTCTGTCTTTAGACACAAGTTTTATACTATATGTACTGAAGTAGGTCTTTGGACATTAGCCAAACATTCCTTTGGCATAGAAAAATGACCATTTTATAAACCAACAACCACCATTTACAATATTGCCTGCTGTAGGCTATAAAACTCTTATTTCCTGCCTCTCTTGTCAAATTCACAGAAAGAATTACAACTTCCAGTCTCTCTTTATGAAGAAAAGAGGTGTGTGGTGGGGTTTTTTGGGCTTTTGTGTTCAGGATGTATTGTACTCAAGACTAGAGAGGATTCTTTTGCTTATTCAAGTTAATTCTTTGCTCCAAAAGTGAATTGTTTAATACATTTTTTTTATGCCCACGTTCTTTCTGTCACCTGCTTGTTGTAGCTAGAACATCACCTAGGTGAAGAAACAGAGGGAGATTGTCTTCCTTTCCATTTTTTAATAGAATTTCAACAAGAAACATGATGAATTTTGAGTTGTTGTAGCTTGTCATGGTAGGGACCATAAAAGGCAATAAAGTTCCAAAGAATAAGTAGGGTAAGCATCTAAATTGTTTGCTAACTGCAGCACTGACACTTTGTAGAAAGTATATTTCTCTGTAGAAAGCTACAGAGAAAGAATAAAGTTTGTTTGTGTGAGTGTTCCTTTTATGTTTTCTTTTTGTTGTTTGTTGGTTTTGTTTTAAGTTTGTCTGTTTGGTTTTGGTCTTAAACTAAAAGGTTTTCTTACTCCTGGACAAACTGGCCAATTTAAGGTAGGCTTTCTTCCATATATAGCTGAGCTTGACACATAAGCTAAGGAAGACTTTTTGCTTGGACCCTGAGCCAAAAAATAAGTGTTTTCAGCTAGCCTGATCTGTCCTCCCAAGTATTATTTTAACTTTAACCCTCCCCTTCTCCTCTTCCCTTGGATGTTCTAATTTCCCAACTCTGAAGACACTGTTTTCATTGAGGGGAGCATCTGTGCCACCCAAACCACACTATATGTTGTGAAAGGAAAATCCACATCCTTTTATTAAGTCTGACTTCTGTCCTTTTTTCCTCTGTGCATTATTGGCATGGGAGGGGTGGCAGCTTGTGTTTAGAATTTCCTGTTTTCTGCAGTCTTGATGAACCACAGCTCTCATACCTGTGGGCACCACATCATTTGAAAAGGTCACTCCCTCCAGGAGAAAAATGTGGGGAAAACTCTGCCCTGAAGAAAAGTGCCTGATTCTTGAGGAAGTGTTTGGTTTTCTAGATGTGGGAATAACAATTAACTCATTACAACTGAGCTAATGTTTCAAGAATAACTTTCTGTAACTGTTCATCAGGATGTGCTGGTCAAAATATTTTGTCTTGTGTTCTCCTCTCTCCCCTTTTAGCTTTCCAGAAGGCTACGAGAAAGGGATTGGAAAGTTGGAGATCTCTTGCAAGCAGTGCTGAGATACTGTGAGATGCTGGAGAAGGCATCTGATGGAGAGCATGCTCTGAAGAAGTCTTTAGTTGGTTGGCTGCTAGAAAATGTTTGAGAAGAATCCAAAGATGCAGCACTCTTCACTTTGATTCCTCTTTGGCAAGGAGATAGGAAGAACACAGATAACGTGAAGTAAAATTCAACTCATGAATGTTCAAGTAACTTGTCAGCATTTAAAAGACTTTGAGGTGAAAGTCAAAATAGCTGTGCTGTGCTTTGTGATACTGTGCACATGAGATGTTTATTCAGTCCATAATTGGTGTTGTCCACTCACACATCACTTGTATTTACTCTGCTCTGTTCAGCCCACTGAACTATTGATGAAGAAATCCCTTGTCTATGATAGCACTTGAGAGGAGAGAGTCTCAGGCATGGGAATCAGGATTCCTGCTGTGCCAGGAGAGCTCTTTAAGCCATTTGCATGTGTGCTGTGGTCACAATATGACTGAGAGCACTGATGGACTGCAAAAATCTGTCTGAAATACCTTGCAATGGAAAAATAAAATCACCACCATTGGCCAGGAGTTAGGTGCTCAAGGACACCATTGTCAGGAAGAAAACTGTGAGCTGCTCAAGCAGCTCCTTCCTGGCCACCTTAGCAAGCTTAGCTTGGTGAGGAGGTGAGAGTCTGCTCTGAAACTGCCAAGGTGCAAATACATATTCCCTTCTGTGGACTCCTGTAGAGCTGGGAACTTGTGGTCAAAGGGCAGAGTTGGGGAACTGAGCAGCAGCTCCTACAGAATTCTTCAGCAAGGCTTCCTGAAGCTTGCTAACCAAGTTGCTCAACTTCTTAGTGAAGCTTTTTGTATGCAGATACTTCTCTGACATTCATGCTGTGTCTAGAAGTATTTGTGTGTTAGTGTCTCACACAGATGTGTTAAAATCAGCAGAGAGAAACAACTTCTGAGGATTTTGGCCATCTTTTTGGCTAGGCTAATTCTTTGTCTCTTAGCCTCCACAGATGAATTTTCTTTTCAGTAACAAAAGAGAATTTCCTAACTCAGTGAACACTTAAGCATTTAGCAAAGAAAGCTAATAAAAACACAAAGGAGAAATCTCTAGCAAATTGATTTTTTCAGCCCACATTCCAAGACTAATTCAGTCTCTCCAAAATGGTATCAGATTTGAAATGTTGCATTTTCCACTGTCACTTTTCCTGGGACCTTTTACCATGCAGAGCCATGGAGATGGGAACACAGTGAGTAGTAAACATTGTCACCAGTGCAAAACCCTTAGTTTTACACAGTTGGTTTGCAAAGAAAAAGACAAGATTCAGGAAAGACTTTTAGTGTGAGAAGTTTTGGCTTTCCAGCAAGAGCCACTACTGTCAAGCAGTAACTTTACTTGAGCTCTGAAGAGGCAAATGCAGAGCCCAGCCACTGTAGTCACTTTATTTTGTACCATCTTTGTACATTCCTGTTGTATAGCTGGAGCTGTAGTTTTAGAGTTTTAATGTCTGACTAGTATTTAATACTGAAATGTTATTCTAATTTGCTGGAACTGCTGCTTCTTTGTGCAGTGTTACAGTAATTCACAGCCCAGTTAGTGATGCAATTTGTATCCCCAAAAGCAGTTTGACTCACTCTAAATGTTTCTGTAACTGTACTCAATGAATATGAAGGTCTTGTACTGTATAATGGTGACAGGTTTCTTTTTTTTTTGCCATTTTAGTAATTCAACAAATACTCAGTTTTCAGATGATGGATTCCAGGTTGCACTCAATTTTTTTGTCCTTGTTTTAGCAGTGGCTTAAAATAAAACACATTTCACTGGCTTTGGGAGCACTGTCATTTCTTGTAAGTGATGGAATAGTAGTTTTCTTTTCAGCTAACACAGCTGAGCTTGGTCTTGGTGAGTTGTTGGGTGAAGGTGCTTGAAGAATGCTAAATGACACATCAGTAGATGGCATAATATCTTACAGAGTTAAATTAGTGTCCAGGAGGAGTGCTTTGCTATCTTTGGGTTGAAAAGTGAACTCATAGTTCTGGTTACATGTAGTAAAATATCACATGGCTTGTGAGGAGAAAACTGGGCAAGAAATCGACTCTGAACATCTCAACACAAGTAGGATGTAATAACTAATCTACCTCCAACTCATCTTGCTTGCAAACTAGGTTAAGGGAGGTTGTCTTGATCTTTCCATGTGGACTGAGGTTGCTCTTTGATATATTGTACAGTATTCAGGGAATCAACATCCAAGTTAGGTTTAGAGTCTTCTGGACAAAAGCAAGAATACAATGCTGAGGAAAATGTATAAAACATTGTTTTATAGGCTGATTCAAAAATCCTCAAGTGTTTTGCTGTGTGGTGAAATCTATCCAACAGCATTTTTGTCAAGTACCCCAAAATAGCAATGCTGAGCAGAGATGTTGTGTGCAGATATGGTTTCCAAGAGTGAAAAGTACTGCTCTTAGCTGTCCTAATGTGTTTTTCTGCTGGGTATGTTGTGAATCTACTCATCTCAGCTGGCTTTGATTGCAAGAAGTAGGAAATGTGCTGAAGTTAAAGCAGTAAACATGTGCATCTCTCCTTGACTCTTGATTTTTCCAAGGGTTGTTTAAAGGAGTTTTCTCTAATGTTCATGAGCATTCTTTTGTTTCCTTACCATATCTGTTTCAAAGAGGGTTTGTTTGTTTGGGTAATGCCTCACGTTCAGTTATGTAGAAAATAGATGTTAGCTGAAGCAAGTAAACATTTAACTTACTCTTAAAACACTGTGCAGCCAAAAAAGAGGGTGGAGAGTTTGGGAGCAAACAAAAAAGGAGTTTTTTTGTGAAGGGAAAGAAGAGGATATTCATGTGGAAGATTAGCCTAAGCTTTTTTTTTCTTTTTTTCTTCCTGCCTGGACTTTATTTTTCTTTCTTTCAACAGTCTGGTTCTGGCTGGCTTCATTCAACCACAGAACAGTATCCCTGCACTTTGTTTAACCTTGGGGTATTAAATTGAGACTTAAGGCTCCAGCTCTTCCATAGTCTTCACCCAACATGTGTGCTACTCCATCTCCTGCTGCTTGGAGCTTGCTCTTGCCTGAGCTGCTGGTGTGACTGAGCTGCCTGCTGGTTACTGCTCCAAGCCTCTGATGGGAAGGTGGCTATGGAAAGTGAGTCATGCCAAGGCTGAAGCAATGTACCCAGAGCACTAACCTTCCTGGTTATTGAGCACCATATTAATCAAATGCTGTCTCTTCCTCTGCTGTTAAGGCAAACCACAAAGCATGTGACTGCTTGGGGCAAGGGAACTCACCCTGACAAGCAGGAGACCATGTCTGTGCTCAAGGTGCTGGCCACCTAGTCCATGACTGCACATCACCTTTGCAGAGGCTGAAATTGGGGCCTTTGTCTAATCACAATATATATCCTGTATTCCCTTTATTCTTCCAAAAGTTGCTTTTGCTTGTAGGATTGTGAAGGTTCTTTGTGTGTGTGTGTGTGTGGATTTGGGTTTTATTTTTGCTTGGCTTTTGTGTTTCGAAAGGGTCAGAGACAACACTTTGAGTCTCTTGACTTGGTTTCCTAAACTTCCAGTGCTTCATTCAGCCAGGGGTAAGAGGGATATTGAAAAAAGAAATAGTGTAAAGAAGAGGAGACCTCATGAATGTTGATAAATATGTGAAGGGTGAGTGTCAAGAGGAGAGAGCCAGGCTCTGCTCCATGGCATCCAATGGTAGGCCAAGAGGGAATGGGAGCAAGTTGGAGCACAGGAGGTTTAGTATTAAGCTGAGGAGAAACTTGTTTGCAGTTCAGGTGCCAGAGCACTGGCCCAGGCTGCCCAGGAGCCTGTGGAGTCTCCTTGTCTGGAGCCATTGCAGAGCTGCCTGGACACATTGCTGTGTGAGCTGGTCTAGGTGCTCCTGCTCTGGCAGGGGGGTTGCACTAGATGATCTTTCTAGGGCCCTTCCAACCCCTAACATTCTGTGATTCTGTAATAAAATGCTATTTTTTCTTCTTTCTACCCCTGTAGCCCACTTGTCACCAATCTCTTTATTTTGCACAGTCTCCACCTCATATAACATCCAAGTCTTCTCCTACACTTTCCTTGTGGCTGTTGCTGCTTTCTGCTTTTTTTTTCCTGACCAGACTATTGCTGGTTTCTGTGTTTTTTTTCCAGTCCAGTCTTGTACTATGGCTGTTGTCTTCTGCTTCCTCCTTGACCTGATTCTGTTGTCCTGATGTGACTTGTGGCCTCCTCATTCTTGGCTGTCGGAAGTGGTTACAAACCAGCAAGGGGAGTCTTCTTAGCTGGGAGGCTATGGAATAAGACTTGCCTACCAGAAATCATCAAGCAAGGAAGAAGAGCTAAACTTGCTCTTGGCTTGAGTTTTTCACTCCTGTAGGAAAGTAATCTGTGGTTGCTTTGGTTTGGAACCCAACTTGTTGCTTGCAAAACCCTTGGATTTTATGCTGATCTGAAAGTAACTTTTGAAGCTGATCCTGAAGTAGAATTGTAACTCATGTCAGTGTGCTGTGCAACAGCAGCTTCTAGACACAGGCAGGGCAAAACTCCCTCCTTTTGAAAGCTGGCAGAATCCCAGTTGTCTCAGGGCTGAGTTTAGGCAGATAGTAACCTCTAATAACAAAGGGGCAGTGTTTCCATAACTCTTGCTCTGAGCAGCTGGTGCAGCTGGATTGATGAACCACCCCAAAGCAGGCATTGCTACTCCTGCTGCTACAACAGTGCTAAACACAGGATGGGCAGCAATACAACAGACAACTTGCATCTCCTCACACTGCAAGCTGTAGATTTAGAGGAGATGCAGAATGTTTCTTTGGGAAACTAGATATAACTCTGTGGAGAGCAAACTGTGGCAGGAGCTCATCAGAATGTAGTTGTTCAGAGAAATGATGTCCAGAGAAATGGCAATGTTCAACTGTCCTGTTGAACAGAGCTCTTTGCAGTGTTATGTAGTAGGTAGCAAAGAAGAGCTAGAAGTCACAGCTAAATCTCTTAGTCCTGGGCATAAGAGAGGTTCTAAGCTCACTGTGAGCTTAGCTAATATTTCTATATCAATAGTTCATACTCATTTTTCACCCTGTTAGCTAATTTGGGACTTGACTTATGTCCTCATTTAGTGCTGTAAACTCTGATGTGACAATTGTATCCTCAGGATCAGCAAAGCCATCAAAAGGTTAAGATTTTAATACATGCTGACATCTTCAAGAAAACCTCTTTTCCTAGGACTGTCTGAGAAAAGAAAAGAGGTAGGTGTTGCAAATTCCCCAAGGAGTCTGAAGGGCCCTCATCAGTATGATCAAAAGTGCTTTTGAGAGGCTCCTAGAGACATAGTTGCAGAGGAGTAGTAATGGTAATTTTCATTTAAAGTCATTTTCTGAGGGCTTTTTTCCTTTCTCTTTCAAGTGTTGCAATGCCATTCCTTATGGTACATGCCCACCTTGTAGTTTGTGTGTGTTTAAAATGGGGCTGGTTTTCTTTTTCTCTGTGTATTAGCTTGCCACAACTGTTAAGAGAGAATGTAAGTACATAAGGAAGTCATCCTTGCTGCAGTCATCCAAATTACACTGCCTGAGTGGTTGAGATTAATTAGGGAAATAACCATTAATCTGAAGAGATGTCAGCAATGAGAAGGTTGGTTGTTACCATCATTGACTTTCCAGTTTCCCTTTTAAAATGGGAACCTTTTTTTCCATCATTACACTGGAAGTGCACTGAAGCTAAAGTTCATCTAATTAACAAGCAGAAAAAGAGAATGAACTGTGCTTAGAACACAGTCTTGACCCTGGCAGCTCACTTCATTTGAGCATGAATTAATTTCCTACCAACTGTCTTCTGTTTGCAAGTCCAATGTTTAAACACAGGACTCATGTCATAGATTCAACAACTGTTTGGTTTTATCTGTGTGGTTTCTCTAGTCTAGAGATGTTGAGAAAGGTAAAGGTTGCAAACATTTTTGTTTCTTCTTGGTTTTGATGGCCTTGCTGGGTGAGACTTCTTAGCCAGTCCCCAGCTTCCCAGGCTAGCAACCTTCAGCAGGGCTTGTGGGAAGGCACTGGCCCTACACAATACCCTTGGGACCTGCTCCCTGGAATTTCTCTACCTTTGGCTTCTCTGACTTGGTTNTGCAGAGGAGGTGTGAGCAGAGCAGAGTGCAGTGGCAGAATCACCTCTCTCAATCATGGTCTGATACCCTCAAAGAAGGTGAATTTCCTTTGGGAAGAGTCAGTTTGGACAGGAGTATAGCAGCCAGGAAAAGGCATTCTATTGTTTGCTGAAGGGCATGACATTGATATAAAAGCCAGAGGTGTGAAGACTGTGCTGAGGTGCATGATGAGGTAAAACTGTGCTTGGCTGGAGTAAGGGAATTCTCTACACAACCTTGACATGGGATTCCTGGCAGGAACTTGTCTTGTGCTTTGTTTCTGATGCTGTGAATCTGCCTGATACTGCTCTTCTGTGCATGGAGCTGCTGAGAATTGCCTCCCTCTCTTCTCCCTGGGAAGGAAGAGTCTGCTGCCAAGCTGAATTTGATTGATGAGGCTCCAAGGAAGCAGGTCAGGAGCAGAGGATGATGTGTGGCAGGTGTATGTTAAGAGGCATATTAGGAGCTAGTCAGGGATTAATTGAGGTGCACATAGCTAATTCAACAGCTAATTAAAGATGTCTGAAGTAACCATTTCAGAATTGCAGTCCTCTCCCACTGAGAAGGAGTCTTGGTTATGGATTGTCACAGCCTAGAAGGTGAAAGTGTTCCTTAAGGGAGGTTTGAAAGAAATAAAACAATACTTTTGAGTTGTGTAAATAACTGGATGCTCTTTCCTGCTTGGTGTGTGGCAGCTCAGGCTGAAAATGCTCTTTGTTAGCCTTACAAAGTGTTCTGAAGCCTGCAGCTCCTCCAGAGAGGAGAAGCTCCTCCTCTAGATATGGCTGAGCAGAAGGGAGGCCTTGGAAATCACAGAATCATGAAGGTTGGAAGAGAACTCTAAGATCATCAAGTCCAACCATCTGCCTGAAGCCCAGATCATGGCAACAAGGAGGTTTAAACCATCCTGTGCTGTGCTACTCACCTGGCAAATAGTGTGCTCTCAAGAAAGCCACAAAAATGTTTGAAGCAAGCAGCTTGACCACTCTGCTGCTGGTGGTTTGGTGAACATCATGGGGTGGCCCACAAGAGGATGTCAGCCATGCTTTCCAAAGGATAGTAGGGCTGGGCAGTGGTTTGACATGAAATGGCCTCAAGTTGCACCAAGGAAGGTTTAGATTAGAAATAAGGAGGAATTTCTTCCCTGAAAGGGTTGTTAAGTCTTGGCCCAGACTGCCAGGGAGTCACCATCCCTGGAGGGGTTTAAGAAACATCTAACTGCTCTCCTTAGGGCCATGGGTTAGTGGCATGGGAATGATAGGGATGCTTGGACTTGATGAGCTTAGAGATCTCTTCCAACCTTCATAATTCTGTGATTCTCTGCAATGGAGCCAAGCTTGTGCTTGTTGCCACCACAACCTGTTTTTTATGGTTAGCAATGGATGTGTTGGCCTAGCTGGATCATCATAAGGTCCTTGGCCATTGCCCTGAGCCATCTTGCTCTTCCTGACTGAATCTCTGCTAAATGCTCCAATTTTCCCCCTCATTGCAATAGCTCTACTTTTGATCCTATGGGCTTGTATGGGAGCAAACTCTGCCAGGTTTTTAGGGAAGGCCAGTATGTTAAATTATAGTAAATGTAGTGCCTGCTTCTTTCTGTAGCTCGATAGCTGTAATTTGTCAGCTAGCAATGCACTGTTACATACATACTGAGGTTTTGTGGATTTCCTGGCCTCCTTGGTACAATGAGGACAAGTGATTAATCCTGTAACATGGCATCCGGGCCTTGCCTTAGATTACTCCATTGTTTTTCTGCCCCTCACTGCTTTCCACATGGTTTTACAACCAGAGCCTCTGCTCACCTTTCATCTTTGCCCTAATCCCTGATCATTCCAACAGCCCTTTAAGGAAGAGAATATCCCCAAATTAATTGTTTAAATGCTATAGAAAGATTGGCTCTACTCAGAGTTTGTTTTTTTTCCTTTGCAGTTATAATCTCTTAGCATGTGGGAAGCTTCAGGTGTAGATGTCTCTTATGTTCAAGGAGAACATCCAACCCTGGAAGTCTAAGGTAAAGTTGTGCTTTTGATATCTTAAGAAGCAAACAATATCATTAAGGTTGGAAGAGACCTCTAAGCTCAGCAAGTGCAACCCTCAGCCTATCACCCCCAGGCCACTAAACCATGGCACCAAGTGCCACATCTAGATGTTGTTTGAACCCCTGCAGGGCTGATGACTCCAGCACCTTGCTGGGCAGCCTGGGCCAAGACTTAACAACCCTTTCAGTGAAGAAAATTTTCCTGGCATCCAATCTAAACCTCCCCTAGTGCAGCTTGAGGCCAAAACCTTTCTTATTAAACCCTACCACATGACCTATATCTGTGAGACAGATGCATCTTTATTTTCAGTAACCTTAAGTGGTTGTACTTGATGGGCTTAGAGGTCTCTTCCAACTTCAATTATTTTGTGATTCTGTGTGATATTTCCCATGTCTTCCACCTGCTTCCCACTCCCACTTGACCCTGAAGAAAATACTTGGCACCAAAACAATATGAGGGAGACTCAGCATCAGCAATCAGTGTTCCATGAGTAATATTCAGGGGCCATAAATCCCCTAAATATTGACCCATTTTTAATTCCTTACATCCTTTTGCATCTTTCTAATCTCTTTGCTCTAGAAATGAGAGCAAAACCTGCCTCACACCTGGATGTGCTCTTAAAATCTTGGCTCTGTCTCCTCACCACAGTACAAGCAGTCATTCCAGATCATAGGAAATAACCTTAATCATGAAGATTTTAATGGCAGTGCTAGGTTTAACAGGAAATGCACATTTCCCCAGCTGTGCAGATGACAGAGATGGGTTTCTGCAGAGGGGATTTTCCCCTTTGATAGAAGTGTTGCAAGAAGAGAGAGAAGAGCTGTGAGCCAAGAGGGGGATGAGGTTACCCACAGACCCTGGTGGTGCACCCAGGATGGCTTGATTGCCATTGAGTGTGGGGATCTGGGTCAGCAAAAAGGCAGAGATTACTGGAACAACAAAGAGGTGTTGGAGCTGGGGAAATCTAAATGACAGCAAGGAAAAAAAAAAGAAAGGCAATATAATATGTCAGAGTTGTAAAGCAAAACTGAAAGCAGACAAGCGCTTGGTAATGAGTCTTTGGAGAGCAGTGTGGATCTTTCAACTTCTACATGATCATCTCCAGCCACGGTACAACTAAAGAAAATGGCACAGTTTTCAGAACCAGAAATATAAATTCATCTAGTAGTTTTAAGTTAAAACTATAGGCCTAGTAAAACTCAATAGCAGTAAGGGATTTTTCACAGATGAACATGCTTATTGATGTCATCAAATTTGGCCTCGTCTGCCATTGGTCTTGTTCTTCAGATTGGCTATGAGCATGAGCTCATGTTTATTTCAGTTGAATGCCTGAATTGCTAGGGTTGGGCAAATAGGCATATTTAAAGCCAACTTAAGATGGGTGCATGGAGGAATGACTAGCACACCAGGAGCTGTGCTGCCATC
>VWZO01011155.1:351203-590461 GCA_013396975.1 Bucco capensis | reverse complement strand
CTTTCTGGGCTATGAGCACACATTGCTGGCTCACACTCAGTTTTTCATCCACCAGTACCCCCAAGTCCTTATCAGGCTTGCTCTCAATCCCTTTATCCCTCAGCCTGTATTGATACTGGGGATTGCCCTCACCCAAGTGAGACCTTGCACTTGGTCTCGTTGAACTTCACAAGGTTCACATGGGCCCACCTCTCAAGGTTCCTCTGGATGGCATCCCTTCCCTCTAATGTGATGACCACAGCACATAAAATCATAGAATCATTGTGGTTGGAGAAGATCTCTGAGATAGAGTCCCACTGTCCACCCAACACTACCATGCTCACCACTGAACCATGTCCCCAAGCACCACATTTACATGTTTTTTGAACACTTGTACACTTACGCTTTATGGTCAGATGAAACAGATGAGCAAACTGTAATGCTTCCAGTTAAGGAAATGAAGATTGTAGAAAATCCTGAGTTATTTACTGAGCCATCATCAAGACATCCTCAATATAGCAGGTGATTAGAAAAACATTAATTTTAACATCGATGATGCTTTATGTACATTGTGCACTCTGTTGCACCATTCTGTCATCAAATAGCAAAGAAATGTTAACACCAAAACACTAACACTTCTATGCATTTTGAGCAGAGCAGTGTCTCATAGTTTAAGGAGAAACAACAAACAGTAAGTATTTTTTTCAGCTGAGAGTTAGTTAAACCTGTCCAATACTATTTAAACTGTGGTAGAAAACCTTGCATCCCTCTCTTTAGCATGAAAAAAAAAGTTTTAGGAAATCTAAAAAGGAAAAATCTCGCTTATTAAAATGATGACATTAAGTTCATATGCTTGTCTTGCAAACCTCTGTAAGTGGTACTTTGAAGTCTGAATGTGCTTCATGAAAAGCTATGCCACTGCTGCTGAAACAGACAAGTTTTTTCAGTGACTTTTTGAACAGATGCAATTGTTTACAGGAGATCTTCATATATACATACACATTTTGTGATAAACCAGAATTATTTTCCAAGCAAGTTCACAGAAGAAATGAAATACTGATGGCTTGGTGTTGTCTGCAAACTTGCTGAGGGTTCACTTTATCCCACTGTTCATGTCACCAACAAAGGTGTTAAATAGTCTGGTCCTAATACTGGCCCCTGGGGAAAGTTAATAGTCACCGGTCTCCACTTGAACATTTGAGCTGTTGACTGCAACTCTAGGTACAACCATCCAAATAATTTCTTATGCACTGAGAGAGTCATCTCTCAAATTTACTTCTCTTCAATTTAGAGACAAGGATATTGCGTAGGACACTGTCAAATCCTTTGTACAAGTCCAGATAGATAAGTTGCTCTTCCCTTATCCACCAATGCTGCAATCTCATTGTATAAGGCCACTAAATTTGAATTTGCAGGAATCATTGGCACTTAGTGAAGTCACATTAGCTGTCGCTAATCACCTTGTTATTTTCCATGTGCACTAGTAGTGACTAGAAGGATTCACTCTATAATCTTGCTGGGCACACTCTATGACCTTGCTGGGCACAGAGATGAGACTGACTGGCCTGTAGTTCCTCAGGTCTTCCTTTTTTCTCTTTTTAAAATTGGAGGTTGTTTCCCTGTTTCTAATCGGTGGGAACTTCACCTGACTGCCACAGCTTCTCAAACATGATGGATAGTGCCTTGGCCACTTCATCTGCCATTTCCCTTGGGACCCACAGGTACATCTCAAATCCCATCAACTTGCGCTCCTTCAGGTTCCTTAGATGGTCTCAAATCTTCTACAGTGGGTAGTTCTTCATTCTTCCAGTCCCTGCCTTTGCCTCTGTGACTTAGGTGGTGTGGCTGGAGGACAAAAAAGTCATTGAGCCTTCTCCATAGCTTGGGTAACAAGGTCTCTAGTTTCCTCCCAGAGAGGGCCCCCATTTTCCATAGTCTTCCTTATATCACCAACATACTTACAGAAGGTTTTCCTGTTGCCCATGATGTTGTAGGGCAGATTTAATTCTATCAGGGCTGTGGCTTTCCTAATCCGATTCCTGGCTGCTTTTTAAGTTTAAATCTTCTTTTTAACAAGAACAGTACTAACAGTTGAGTTAGCAGGCCACATAAAGTAAGCAGAGCTATTTGCAAGAATGAAACAAAGTCCAAAGAGTACAGATCGACATGAACCCTTCCACTTGAAACACTCCTGAAATAAAAACCTAACTCTTTCACAGGGCTCCATCTCCCTGTAATGAGCCTGTCACCTTGAGAGTAATGAGAATAAAAGTGCAAGTAGCCATTTTTAAAATGTTTGCATCTGAATGAAATTACAAATATCTTTCTGAAAAATTAAGACAACAGGCATTAGTTGTATAACATTTTTATTTTACTATATTGACATTTTATGCACAAATATTTTAGAGTAAAAATAGAAAATAATTTTCATGTAAAATTATGAAAAAATGCAAAACACAAAAGAAATACATAATTATTAGCAGAGTATAAGTGTCTATTTAAAGAGTAAAAAGTATGCAAAACCCCTTCTCTTTTACAAAAAATTGGGAATATTCTTTCTATGTTTTCCTTCTGGCAGCAACAGAACAACCTTTGACAATATATTCTACATCTTTTATTTTATTGAAGACATCAAGTTAGTCACAGATTTCTCCCTCAACAGAGAATGTGACAGTGATTTTTTTATAGCATTTGAAAGACTCCTTCCTTACTAATTAGAACACACTGGAAAAACAGATGATGCTAAAACAAAGAACCCAAAGAACTATACTTACTGAAAAGCTGCAAAATAATAATCAGATGTATTTACAAAGGAAGTATGGTATCAGAAGTTTCCCCTAGAGGGCTTATCACGCAACAAGAACATTCAAGGGGATTAAGTATTGATACTACATTTCAATTTTGCTGTTAGTTTATTGTCCCACAGTCCAGTTTGATCTAGAAAGCTGTTATTTTAAGCTTCTAGCTTTTTTATTTTGGATTTTAACTAAAAAGGCCTCTCATGAACTCTGAAATACAAGCAGTGACTTGTACTGGACTTCTGTGTAGTTACAGAAGAGTGTTACATACCTATTTGCTGCCACAGAACTATCAGCTTCACCTTCTCAGTAAGCAAACCTGCATCGGTTTGCATAAGTAACCTCAAACACTTGCCAGCTGGTGGAACTGGGCAATTATTAACAGTAATAAATGGATTTATGGTTGACCCTTTGTGACAGATGCATTTACGTATTTTGCACAGGGCTTAAGATGTTTTTTTGAAACCGAAGTAAAGCCACCATGCTCAGCAGACACAGTGCTTTAAGAGCTCAAGAACAAAAACTACTGAGAGTTACTGAAAGAATCTGGAAAAAAAATTACCATGGTGATGATGAAAAAACAGGCTATAACTACATAAAAAAAAAAAACAACTATCTGCAGATGTACATCCACCTATAAACAAAAAGCTCTGTCCTCAGTGCATCTTTAAAATAAACATGAGTCTTCTGTGTTCTCTGCCCTCTGCCTGCAAGCATGACCATTCTTTTTTCAAGTCAAGAGCAACAGACCAATGTTTTTGCAACTCAGTATGAACACATTTCATGTTTAAACCTCACTGTATAAGCATGTCTGATTTAAGGTTTAAGAGAGCTCAAGCCCTCACAGAATTAAAGCTTTTTCTCTTATCCATTTGCATTTTAATTGTTGTTATCAGAGGGTGTTTCACTTATAAAAGTTGGAAAATACCCATGGTGACATAATATACTGTTTAATAACATTAAGGGGCAAAACCAAAATGGCATCATTTTCAGCCATCAGAAGAAGGAATCTAATAGGCATCAGTACAGAAGTTCAAAAGTTACAGCCTACTTTTTACTACATGTATAAGCTGGCATTAAGTACTCTCCATAGCTCAAAATTCAGGATACATTCCAGTAATTTCTATTTATCATCCAGACTCCAAATTGCACCCAGCTCTGAAGCATACATCTGAAGCTTCAAAAATATCACTTGAAGTTCAGAAAGAAATTTAAATAAAAAAAGACATCTTTGTATTTTAATATATGTCAAACTGTACAATAATTTGGAAATCAAACTTCAGTTCTCTGTAAAACTATTTTCAATTTCCATTTTGTTTCTAAACAGGGACTACTGTGATTAACTTAGGTCTTCAGTTACTAAGGTTGACTACCATGCAGGTATAAGCACATTGCAGATCAGAGCATTAAACCCCCCCACCAAAACAAACTACTCTTTGGGTGAGGGCTGGTTTTTTCAAGTTTTCAAATCACCTGATGTGGGTTAAGGGGGTGGTACTGGAGGACAAAGCTTGTCTTTGCTTTTTGCTAAATAGCTAGTCTTAATGCCTTTCAAAATAGGTAAGTACTTGCCCTCATATATGCAAATTATCTACACATTACAATGAAATACTCATAACTGGCTTTTCACCTAAGCCAGATCCATAACACCTGGATCTCCTTCAGCACTGATCTTCAGTTCAGTCTAGTCTCTTCGCTTATAAACACAGAAGCTATTTTAAGAACCTGATACTTTGTAACACTTAATGTGTCTTTTGGTTCTGCTTGATTAAATGAGAATAATGAACACGTTTAATTTTGAGAGCATCAAATGCCATTTGGTAGTTTAGCAGAGAACAAGACTGGAAAGGACTGGGTTCAGGCAACTGATCAACCTGTTTGCTGTAGGTACTTCCATTTTTGCTGAAGAGCTGCAAAAATTACTTTGTACAGCTGTGGACACAGAGCACTGACCAGTTCAATCTTTCTCATCAATTTCAAATTGCATACCATAATGGTCCTGACTGAAAGCTGCAGAAGTTGTGATGATCCCTTAACTTATATTGAAATATATGCTCTCAAAAGATCCAAATTTATGCAAGTCCCAGTTCTTTATAGAAAATCATGCTCTATATTATACTGTCAAGAAACAAAAGAAGTTCCCAATTCTGATAAACATATGAGCAGCAACTGCTCTGGTTACATAGGAAAGGCCTCAGGCTCCCACTTTCAGGTCCTAGTGCTTAATTATCTTTCTCTGTTTGCAGGGATGCTGTAGCTAGTGCCACTGCTGTAACTGGCTGTGCAATGCCATGGAGCTGCATCTTGGCTAGTTTCTTCTGCTCACATTCTGTGACCAACCGATTTAACTCTGCTGCACTGTATCCAATGAGAGTTTTCAAATCGCAGACAAATTTGTACACAAACCTCTTGCCCTGCACTTTGCAGATCATGTCTCCATCATAGTAATATCTGTGAAAAAGAAAAACAAAAAACAACAGAAAAGTAAATTTTCAGCATCTGTAACTTCCATATGCATTAATTATTTGCTTAAGGTCACTCTAAGGCCAAAATATAACACTTTTTCTCATCGAGATTCTCATATAATTTCATATACCAAGTTACTGTTCAGGCATTTTCTTCTGTCTAAATGTAAGAAAATGGAAGAAGAGAAGGGAAGAAGGTTGAAAATTGCCCCTGCACAGTGATATGTTAAGGAGAAACAAAACAGTAATTACTTTATAGGCAGTCAAAAATACCAGTTCAGAAATGAAGATCTTGGAACAGTTTAAAACCAGCCTAGGGGGAAATAAGTTTTATGTAGTGCTTTGTCTTAACAGGACAATGCTGTCTTTCCCCTCATTACTGTCCTTTGCTTTCTTCATTGTCTCTCCTTTGAGAGGAAAAAATTCACATTGGAACAGCTTCAAAATTAGCATTTTAGCTGCTATGATAATAAGGAGCAGCCACTCCTTATTGTTTTCAAAGATGGGAGTAAAACTGTAAAAGCATGTTTGTTCGTTTTATAGTTTATATGCTGGCAAAACTATATCCTTTGCTTTTATTTACAACTAAAAGTGACTTGTCTAACTATGAATACTTTTTACCTTGTGTCATATAAGAATTATCAGACCGAGCAGAAATGCAGTAAAGATAACAAAATCTATGTAATCCACTGTACTCCAGAGATGTTACAAAACTTTAGGTGATACCAATAAAAGATAAGGCAGTACTTCACAGTTTTGTTGCTGTTGTGTCTAACTGCAGGCATTAATAGAACACAGACTCACAGTTAGGGATTAGAAGGGACCTCTGGAGATCATCTAGTCCAACCCTCCTGCAGGAGCAGGATAACCTAGAGCAGGTTATATATCATATTTTTCCTCAAAAAAACCTAAGTTGCTGGGACATAAGCACAAATACAGACAGGGCTATGAGTGGATTGAGAGCATGCCTGATGAGAAGGAGTTGGGGGTACTGGTAGATAAAAATTTGGATATAAGATGGCAATATGAACTTACAGCCCAGAAAGCCAGTTACAACCTGGGCTGCAGCAAAAGAAGTGTGGCCAGCAGGTTGAGGGAAGTGACTCTCCTCCTCTGCTCTGCTCTGGTGAGACCCCACCTGAAGTTCTGTGTGCAGCTCTGGGGCCCCCAGCACAAGACAGACATGAACCTGCTCAAGCAAAGGAGGGCCATGAAGAAGATCAGAGGGCTGGAGCACCTCCCCTGGTGAGGACAGGCTGAGAGAGTTGGGGTTGTTCAGCCTGGAGAAGAGAAGGCTTTGGGCAGACTTTACAGCAGCCTACCAGAACTTAAAAAGGAAAGATGGGGAGGGACTCTTTATCAGGAGGTGTAGTGATAGGACAAGGGGTGATTTTTTTTTTTTTTTTACTGAAAAAGGGTAGCTTTAGATTAGATATTAGGAAAAAAATCTTTGCTTTGACAGTTGTGAGGCACTGGAACAGGTTGCTCAGAGAAGTTGTGGATGCCCTTTCCCTGGAAGCATTCAAGGCCAGGTTGGATGAGGCATTGAGCAACCTGGTCTAGTGGAAGGCGTCCCTGCCCATCACAGGGAGGTTGGTCTAGATGATTAAGGCCACTTCCAACTGAAACAATTCTGTGTTAACTTCAACATGATGAGTTCAACAAGCTTGTAATGAGTTTGGAAAAAGATCAAACTCAAAATCAATCAAAAAAAACCCCATCCCCAAACAGAAACCAATAAAACAAAAACCCCACAGAATTTAATTTCCTAAAAACCATCACCCGAATGTGGTACAAATGAGCCCAGACTTCTTGACTGTCTAAAATTCAGTCCTCTGAGTGACATGCTCGTAAAGCAAAGATTTTCATTCACCAACAAAATTAAATGAGAAGAGTAACTTCTGTCTCCCAGCTCTAATGAAAAAGAGGTAAGCTACAAAGAATCCAAACAAATTTCTTCAGACACCTCAAATTCTGAAAAAGAAAAAGAGCCTTTTAATTTTTTACTTTTGAGGGTCACGATCTAAGCAACAGGACCAAAGCAAAGATAGGATGAGAGACAGACTATGTAGGAAAAAAAATGCTGGCAAGGATGCTTGTTACTAGTATCATGCAAGAAGCCACAGAGGTCTGTTATGGTGTACAAGAACTGTCAAAATAGCTTGCTGTGGCTCTGTGGGTAAAGAAAGTTTGTATGTCTGCCAAAGCTCTCCATCTTTCTCCTGAATGACACACAGTTACAGAAAAGCTTTCTCTTCAGTCCTTCCCCTCACTCCATTCCCTCAAGCTAACACCTGCAGCTTGCTCAACTCTTCTGTTTCCTTCTCCACATCATTATACTTGGTCTTAACTGCTACTCCATTCCCATGCAGCACTTCTCCACGCCAACCCTATCCTCCAAAGCATCATCTTGGCATCCGCTGAAGGACGTGTTGTTGTATGGTGTCCATCACAATCAGCCGCCTAGTGAGGCAATGGGGTTTAATTATAATGGGCTAGACAAACCCTGTAACCTAGAGGTTGGGATGATAATTTATGTTCAGCTTTGAGGCACAGTCTTGCGATTCTGGGCAGAATTGGGGAAGGATGAGCAATAGCCTTGTGTATCCCTTGCATGTGAAATAGAATATAGCTTAGAGAAATACAGAATAGTTTAGAGTGTTGGAACACTGAACAGGCACTCATGTTAAATGTCACAGGGTATTGGACATAAAAGAAATTGGAGAACCGTGAGCTGTGCTCTCCTGGGACACTATGAAGTATCTGCAGAAAGCCAGAGTTCACAAAATGAGGCCATGATAGATATTAAGTGCTACCTGCCTTTTTTTTTAAAGTTATTTAACTCTGTACAATCATTTACATTTATTGTACAATCCTGTACAATAATGCCTTACTCAAAATAATGCTGTAGAAAAATACTTTACAAAGCTGAATAAATTTCTTTAAATTATTAAGTCCACATTACTGATATGATCAGAAAGGAAAAGGACCATAAGAAGTTAGTCTGCATTTATGCAAAGGCCCAAACCCAGGCAAGACTCCCAAATCTCATGACAGAAACGCTCATGATAGAATTGAGGCAATGTACTGAGAAGATTACACTATTACATTGAATACATTTCTTATTACAGCATTTGCTTATTAAAAAATATATAAAGTTAAAAATAAATACCCCTGGAAGTTTACAAAGCCCTAGTTAATGGAATGTTTCAAGTCACACGAAAACTTGGTTTCAGGATAATACAGGAGACAAATTCTTTTTCAAGTCTCACTTTCCTACTGGATAACTAAACGGATGCTGTTTTTAGAAAATTTACAAGGTGTATGTAACAAAAAAAAGCTGTTGTTCTGGTTTTCACCCTGTCCTAGTTTCCATATTGCCTAGTTTTCCTATAACTGGGCAGAAGAGCTAGCACATTCCTTAATAATATCAACATAATTTTCTGTATTAATCAACAATAGTCACAGTAATTTCAGCACCTTAGTAAACCAGACATATTACCATTTAATAAAACTTCAGCTTGGCAACAGTGTAATCATGGGAGTAGCAAGAGCCATTAAATATCCCTTCAGATATTCAAATGCTAGAAAACATGTCAATATTGATGCAGCTGCCAAAATGGCAACATTTTGAGGAATGTGATTTGTGTAATTCTGTGATTAAAATACAAATGCAAAATTTCTCTAATAGTGATTTATGCAAATTACTGTGCAGACATCTGTTTAATATTGCAGTGATACAAACATTATTCAAAAGTTCTTCAGCAGCCTTTGAGATCTTCTGTGGAGTTTGTTGACAAAAGCAAAAAAACTATTAGCATGGTTTTTATGTGCCGGAAAGTTTTTACATATACCTTCAGTACACAAATGCATAGATTCACAAGGACAGGGTGGAAATATGGGAATGGTATTGCAACAATACAGGCTGGGAAGCAGCTCTACTGCAAAGCCCTTGCTTTGGGCAAGAGGTTGGACCACAGATCTCCTGAGGCCCTTCCCAACCAAGGGATTCTATGATCCTAAAAAAAAAAAAGTAATATTCTAGTTTAATATATAAATAATGCAAGAACAGCCATACAGGACCAGCCTACAGATCTCTCTGTAACAGGAAATAAACTCCAACAGATCAAAAGAAGATGCTAAAGGAAAAGTATGAAAGTAGAGCAAGCATATATTGATGCTCCTCCTTGCTTTCAATGTGCTCTGGGGCTCAGGAACTTCTGCAGGTAAGTTCAGAAGTAGTCACAGCACCAAGCCTGACAGAGTTCAAGAAAAGCTTGGAGAGTGCCCTCAGGCATATGGTGTGATTCTTGGGGTGTCCAGTGTAGGACCAGGAGTTGGACTCGATGATCCTTACGGGTCCCTTCCAACTCGAACTATTCTGTGATTCTGTGATCTTTCTATACCTAATATCCTTTACAATATTTCCTTTTCATTAATTTGTCCACTTTCCTCTCAAACTCACAAAATACTTCTGGCATCCACCAAACTGTCCCTCAAGAGGTTACAAGACAAATGAAAGGGTATAGATAAGCTGTATATATGGTGCCTGCCAATTCATGTAAACGAGATACTGAGCAGTCATTCTTTACTGACTCTATGCCATTGATGGTCTTCTAGATTTGGATTTCCCCCAGTGAAAGTACTCAGCATTATGCATATTGATGTTACTTAAATGCTCCCTAAAAGACTACAAAGAAAGATAGAAAATGGTAACTTTATCATCATTTCTCACAGAGGCATTTTAAAAAATAATTTGATTTTTTTTATACAATGTTAGATGAGTTTACTTCCTTTTAAAAAAGGAACGTAGCCAAAAGTGAGGATACTGAAAAGTAAATCTTAGAACTCAGACTTCTATCAATATGCTACTTCACTCACGTAAAAAGAGTTCCTAAATCTGCTTAAATAATTTGCAGGATTAGGCAATAAATACCTTTCTTGAAAGCTAATCAAGAGATATTTAACCATATGAGAATAAGAAATTAGAAATTCAATCAATGATTTCAAAGAAATTGGATAAATCTTCGGATGATTCCAGAGGCCAAAATAATCAGGGAAAAAAAAAAGTCTAGAATTCAGATACTTTCATTCTTTCCCCTCCTCAAGCACATCACCTAGAGTGATTCAATAATACAAGTCCTTTTTACTAATATCAAACTATAAAATCATGATGGAATGAAGACAGCCTGAAATGTTTCCATTTCTTCTGTTGGAGTTTACTATGCTGGAATCATAACTGTTGAAACCCAGCTGTTCAGTGTATTTTTCAACTTATTCCTACCATAAGAACAATGGAATGGATTAATGAATATTTGAATTTAGAAAAGTTTTGTTACATACAGAAAACTACCAATGGTTATATAATTACAGGAAAGTATCCACTTTATACCATAACAAGATCATGAACAAGTAAATTATAAAATAAAAAAATATGTTAATAATTCAGAGTATTCACATATTTCTGTATCTCTCACCAATAATCAATGTTGTTTGGCACACTACTGAAAGCATAAATGCTGAAGATACATCAAAAAGCAATATATTTCCAAAAGTGAGCTACCCAAATTTACCATCATTTCAGTATTCAATAATCTTGAAAAAAGAAAATATATTTTCAAGAAGTTATTGTACTAGCTTCTTAAAAAAAAAACCCTAACAAATACCATGCCCCTAAGACTAGTAAGATCTGATGGGAAAGAGTAGCCTCAGAGGATCTGTTTATCCCTTTACTAAAAAAGCTGCAAGTCTTGCATTATGATAGTAAAAAAAAAAAATAGTAGTCAAGTGGAAGCAAATAACTTCATACCTGATCAGTTCTTAAAAGTTTCTTACCTCAGAGCCCGACTAAGCTTCTCATAATTCATTGTGGGTTTGTTTTTACGCTGCCCCCATTTTTGTGCCACCAGCTCTGGTTGATTCAATTTAAACTCTCCTTCATCACCAACCCAAGAAATACAGTCCCGAGCATCTTTGTCAGTGAGAAGCTCTAATAAAAACTGCCACAACTGGATCTGGCCATTGTTTCCTGTTGAAATGGGAATGACAAGATCCATTTCAATTAGTCCTTTTCCCCTCGTAGCTAAACATTTTTGAACAACATATTAAAGCAGACCAGCATAGAATATATGATGGAAAGAAAATGTGCACTTAATTAATTTCTTCTAATTATTCTTTTGTAAACATTTCCCTGCAAAGTCATTAGTATTAGTCTATTAAAAACAAATTCAAGGGGAAGTAAAGGATTTAACAGGAAAAAAAAACAACAAACCACACAGTGGAGAGAACCAAAGCAAAAATGACATCAAGAAAAAATAAATTACAGTGAGTTATTAATAATCAAAGAGTATGTACAAGGAACAGTAATGGCAAAAATAAACTCCAGATTTAGTGTGCAGTTTTCCAGAAGGTGCATTCAATTAACAAAACAAGAAATCTGAAACTTGTTCAATTCTAAAGTCATCAAATTGAGGGGGTAGGAGGTGGAGGAGGAGAACAGGTAGAGCGAGTAGTAGCTAGGCCAGGATTCTACAACATACTATTTATTTTCTCCCCTTTCTGCAAATGGAAAGTGAAAAGAAGTTAAAAGCTTAAATAAATGTGATGCAGTAGTTTAAGAAGACAGACTGTTAGTGATAGGAAGAGAAACAATTTAATGCATTTTATTTACTGCAGGACTCAAACGCTGCGGCACCACATTAACATAGTGCCTATGTGAGCTAACCAACCTGCCAGGTCTATATGTGCTTGTGATCTCGTTTGCAGCTATAGTCTGCTTCATACCACGTGGACTTCTATAAACCTCACATTTAGAGAGAGAAAAATGGGTTCCGCAAAACTCTAGTTCGAATTTATGAGTAAGTTTTTACTGCATTTGCATTTAAAAATAATGGAAATGATACCTGTTCTGTTCCCAGGGGAACTTCTGTCTTCCCCAGAGATCCTTGGAGCTCTCTGTACTTTAGCTGCCTTTGCACTGCTGTTTATTACTTTAATGGTGGTTGGGGTAGCAGGCTGTACTGATGCTGGAATAATCTGCACAGCTGTAAAGCAGAACATCAATTGTAAATTGCTGGCACAGAAACAGGCATATCTTATTTATTACCTGTATTATCATAATAATCAGGAGCTAGTCTTTTCCTTTTGCTAAAAAGACATACTGTAAAGGCCACAATGCTAAGAATAACTTAAAAGCCTTTTTACCTCTCAGTGAAAATTGTAGTTTTAGACTCATAGTAGAGATTCCACATTACAGACAAATATCAGGTTTAGTTTACTATTGTGTATTACGAATTTCAATTAAAAAAACCCACTTCAGAGGCTTTTGTTATTTATGCTGTTCCCATATGATCTGCTCTAAGGCACTTTTCTTATATTCATCGAATAGCATGTAGGGAGGGTTGTACAAACAGCAATAAAATACCCTTCTATTGCAATGGTAGAAGAGGATGGAAACACCACACTCTAGGCAGCTTTAACTAGACATAAACCCAGGGTATTACATCCATGATCTATCTATTTAACAGATAAACTGCTTGCAAGTCTTCTGAAAATTGATTCATTTTAATAATTTATGACACTGCTTCAGCTGGAAGAATGAGTTTTAAATAACTGGAAAGTTACTTTAAGGTATCTCTTTCTAGTTGGTTTCTACACAAGTCCTCTCTTCCACATTCCCTTTCAGTTTTTGGAAAGCTTTCTTTTGAAATCATAACATTTTAATCTATCTATTCATTAATGCAATTTACAATTTAAAAAAACAAAACAACTTAAGAACTCAAATACGTATCCTAGAAAGTTTATTTCAAGAGATAGTGGAAAACCTACTAACCAAAATGAAAGTTAGAAAATTTCATAGTTCAGCTCATACACCACCTTTCAGTCAAAACCAAAATATTGAAAAATCTAACATTTTGCTTTGAAGTTTAAATAAGTCCTCTTCCCCTGACCAAAGAAAATCAGTCTCAAGTGATTTTCTGTATGTTGTACTATTACAGTGCTGAAAAAGTACAGTACTAAACCTGCAAACAATGATGTGAATTAACTGCTTGCAGAAGTACTTACGCTGATCAATAGTAACAGTTGCTATTTCTCCAGAGTGTTCTTGGCTAGCCAACACATCTGCAAATTAGAAAAAAAAAAGTAAGCTTTTATTTAAGCCACAAATTTCAAGTCAGCTGAGGATAAAAACTTTCATTTTTCATAGAGTGAAGAAGTCAAAATTTTTATCAGTTTGCAAGAGATATGCATAGCTTCTGGTCTTTGAGTAGAGACTTTTCACATCTGTCATTTAGTTTTTAGAACCAAGATGTACATGGTGCATTTCAAGGTATCTTATACATTCTATGATTCTCCATCCCCTAAAACCTTTGCCTAAATCATCTAAATGAAGATGGAAATAGTTTTAAGTCTGCCAACTTATATCGAACCATGGTAAATCTGAAATGCACATACGCACTATTGTATTATACACAAACAATACATCACTTATCAGTTGTGTACAATCTATGGATTTCACTGCCTGTGCTTAATAATCTTCACTTCTATATGACACACAGATGCACATTAAATAACTCACAATCAATATTTAATTATAAAAGTGTCATATTCAGGAGATGTGCAAACTAAAAATCTTTATTAAAACAAAATAGGAATCATCAGTCACTATTTCCTATTGGTTATGAAGTTTGATGAAAGATGGACAAACAGACACTTTTCACAACAGCAGACATTCTTACTACTACCTCCTGTTATCTTGCATTGATGTCCTCATTTTTACTGCCAATATTAAGTAGAGGAACTGCTCACAATAAATAAACACACAAACAGATCACAGAATCATAGAATCAACACAGTTGGAAAGGACCTTCAAGATCATCAAGTCCAACTGATAGCCTACACTACTGTCATCCCTAAACCATCCCCTGAAGTGCCACATCTACCCGTTTCTTGAAAACTTCCAGGGATGGTGACTCCACCACCTTCCTGGGCAGTCTGTTCCAACACCATACCACTCTTTTGGTGAAGAAATTTTTCCTCATATCTAATCTAAACCTGCCCTGGCACAACTTGAACCCATTCCCTCTAGTCCTATTGCTAGTCACGAGGGAGAAGAGGCCAGCGCTTGCCTCTCTACAACCTCCTTTCAGGTAGTTGAAGAGAGCAATATAAGGTCTCCCCTCAGCCTCCTTTCCTCATAAGACCTGTTCTCCAGACCCCTGATCAGCCTAGTTGCCTTTCTCTGCACCCTCTCCAGCACCTTGATGTCTTCCCTATACTGCAGTGCCCAAAACTGCACACAGTATTCAAGGTGTGGCCTCACCAGTGCCAAGTACAGGGGCAAGATCACCTCCCTGTTCCTGCTGGCCATGGTATTCCCAATACAAGCCAGGATGCTGTTGGCCTTCTTGGCCACCTGGGCACACTGCTGGCTCATGTTCAGCTGGCTGTCAATCAACACCCCCAGGTCCTTCTCTGCTGGGCAGCTCTGTAGCCACTCCTCCCCAAGCCTACAGTGCTGTTGGGGGTTGTTGTGACCAAAATGCAGCACCCGACATTTGGCCTTATTAAAAATCATAAAATTGGCCTTTGCCCATCAATTGAGCCTGTCTAGGTCCCTCTGAAGAGCCTCCCTACCCTCAAGAAGACAGACACTTCCACCCAGCTTAGTGTCATCTTCAAGGGGGAATAAGGAAAGTCAGTTACAGCACAAACTCCCGTACACTTTCGAAGAAGCTCCAAATGGCTCCAGAGGATTTCTCCTCGTGGGACACGCTGGAAGAAGTCTTCCTGACTGAGGCTGCAGAGCTCCCGTCCAGGAATGCTGAGTGCACTGAGGTCAATGTCAGTCATGCTGAACTCCTTCATTACCCACACCACCCAGTGGAGCACCTGGTCCGTTGACCACTGAACTGGGTCTAGGAAAAGAGACAAAACAGAAAATCATCCCACTATATACTACAAGGTTCCTCCTCACTGAGGATACAGAGCTAGTCCTTACTGTAACTGACAATAAGAATGAAATACAAGTGGCTACTGACCCACAGCTTTCAAAGAAGCATAACCCAGTGCTTTTCAATAAGAACAAGAAAAAGGCCTGAAAAAGCTTTAGTTATCAAAAATACATTCAAAATATTGGCTAGCTACATGTCCTGCAAAGGCCTGTAACTTCACTGGAATTCTTTAACACTTCCAAATATCCCACTTGCCAAATACATTCCAGTTTTGCAGATCTTTAGATACTACAGTTTTGTGTGCTGAATATTCCTTCACAGTACATTTCTGCAAGTCACAACAAGAATTGCAGCTGGATTATCTCCTCAACGGGATTGTAGGTCCAAAACCCAGTTTCAGTTCAATCCTGTGTAGACATTCAGAGATGCCATTTCTAAGCTAACACTAAATTAGCAGCCTGCTAAACAACATTAATTCAAAAGAGATGATGATCTACTAGAAAACTTCTATTCAGCTCTGAATCTTCTTTTTTCCAGTATGTTGAAGTCAAGTATGGCCTTCCATGCAAAATCTATTTTAACACCATACTCAGCATCCTGTAACCTATGAACAATTTGTTTCAGTAGCTTTAGAGGTAACCTCCAGCAAGTACTGAGTCTAGTTCAAATTCAGACATGCATGAAAAAGAACTTCATAACAAACATGCACATTTTTAAGGAGGGGAGGAAGAAGAAAACTGTTTTCTAAAAACTGCAGTGACAATAATGGAGCAAAAAGCACTATATTAATACAACTACTATATTGATACTGCTTTCTTTACCCTTGTCTTATGCAGATATTTGCACTATACTTACACATACCATACGAAGCTTTCTCTGAGGTACTGGAACACTTTAATTATATAAAGAAAATTAATTATTATTTATAATAAACACCAATCCCCCAAATGAACAAAAGAACCCAGCCCCTACCTGAACACCAGTGCACACACACACAGAATGTCATGTGTTATTACCATAGGGTATTCCAAGGCGCTCCTGCTCCTTTCGGTAGCCTTCCAACGCTGCAGCCCATCGTGTCACTTGTTCAGAGGTTTCATCTGAAATTGTTGCAATATGTTTTGTTCCATCCAACGTTATCACTTGAGCTTCCTCAACAAGGTGAGCTTCAGCCTCTGCATGATGAGCATCTGGATCAATCACTACCTCCACAGTCTCCACAGGCTTCACAATTTCAAGGATGTTTAACTTGGGCTCTATCCCTAGGTACAGAAAGAACAAACACAAAACTTAAAGATAGCAATGCCAATATGAGAAAAACTTTGTTTTAAAGCTTTCTGATTAATAGCTGTTAGCTTACTTGGGAAAGACGCATAGAATCACAGAATTACAGAATGTTAAGGGTTGGAAGTGACCTATGGAGATCATCTAGTCCAACTCCTCTGCCAGAGCGTGTTCACCTACAGCAGGTTGCACAGGATGGCCTCCAGATAAGTTTTGAGTATCTCCAGAGAAGGAGGCTCCACCACCATTCTGGGCAGCCTGGTCCAGTGTTCTACCACCCTCAAAATAAAGAAGTTTCTCCCTATGTTTAGATGGAACTTTCAAGTTTGTGCCCGTTACCTCTAGTCCTGTCACCCAGATAAGTTTTGAGTATCTCCACAGAAGGAGGCTCCACCACCATTCTGGGGAGCCTGGTCCAGTGCTCTACCACCCTCAAAATAAAGAAGTTTCTCCCTATGTTTAGATGGAACTTTCAAGTTTGTGCCCGTTACCTCTAGTCCTGTCACTGGGCACCACTGAGAAAAGACTGGTCCCATCCTCCTGACACCCATCCACTAAGCATTTATGAGATTGCCCCTCAGTCTTCTCTTCTCTAGGCTAAACAAACCCAGCTCTCTCAGCTTTTACCCATAAGAGAGGTGTTCACGTTCGGTACCCTCTCCAGAAGTTCCCTGTCCTCCTTGAACAGGGAGACAAACATGACACAAAAGCATCATCAGATTTCTGCAAGCACCCTATAGAAGAACATATTTTATTTTCTAGTATATAATTTAGTAAGGTGGATAGAAAGCTGTACCTCTTCCCTCCCATAGTGTTACAGCTTCCTGTTCTATTTTGGTGATCCATTTCACATATCATGAAACAGAATGTTCAGCATGTGGGCATAATGAACCAGTATTTTGATGTGCAGCAATATAAAACTAAGATAGTGACAACAGATGTAGACAACCAGTAAGTGGTTGATTAGGTGAAGAAGCAAACATGATGAAAAAGTAAACAAGTCTAAGATTAACATTCACAGCATAGGCTTGTTTTAAAGTCAGAAATGGTAAGGGAAAACACTAAGGGTTAAGATTCTATTTCTGCTCTTAAAAAAAAAAAGTAACGAAAAAAGTTTACAGAGGAACAGTTTACTATTGCTCAACAGAACAATGCAGTCTGTCAAAAAAAGGACAACAACTAGTGATCTCAGCCTTTCATGTCAATTTTCAGTTAGCTACATATACTCCCATAATCAAGTAGTTCACTCACTTCAAAGATGAAACTGTCAACTACCTAGACTTTTGCCTGCTCAGACACTTCATCTGGTATGAGTAACTACTCATTCCTAATAAAAGCCTCATATTGTAGCTGTCAACTGATTCAAAATTATTATAAAAAACATTTCAAGCAGCATCAGTTCATGGCATTTATTTTAATTACTACTACTTGTAATCACAGTACACTATGAAGGAGACATTCTGAAGCTATGTGAACATTCAGTGATTTTCTCAATTTTACCACTAGAAATAGTAGGGGATTAGGTTTTCTCACAAGCGCTCCTACAATATTAATTTGTCTGCATGACAAACATTACTGCTTACCTTGCCTAGATATTACTTGCACACTGAGTTGCACTGTTCCATCTGTTTTTACTCCTTGATCAAAAAGGCTTCGATCTGGGTCCAGCTTGATGAAAGAAAAAAAAAATTTAAAATGTGTGTTAGTCTCATAGTTATAAGAAACTTATGCTCCTTTAAACTTTAGAAACAGTGTCTGCAGCAAATTTCCTGAGGCATGCAAGTATCTTTAATACTATGTAGACTTAGTACATGACAGAAAGAATTTGAAACTTGCCACTGTTCTGTTTTAAGGTAGTTTCACTTACAGGGACATTTTTTAACCTAAATGTAATACCTGGAAGTACTTTCACTTTGTGAAAATGACTTACGGTTTCTTTTCTCAGTTTTAAAAACCTTTATAACATTTATCTAAAGCAGTATTCTCCCCGGTGTTTATGGAGAAGCCACAGATGTCTGATTATAACTATAAATAAAATATGCAGCTAAACACAATGCAGAACAGTTATACTGTCCAATACGTGGCAATGCCTGAAAAAAATGGAGGAAGTGGGGTTTCTTGAGCCCTTTCTCCCCCAGATCAATGGAATGATTACCAATAACCATAAGAACTGAAAAGCATAAATGTAATGTTATGGATATAAGGAAAAATTTCTTCACTGAAAGAGTTGTTAGGCATTGGAACAGGCTACCCAGGGAAGTGGTGGAGTCGCTGCCCCTGGAGGTGTTTAAAAAAATGTATAGATGTGATACAAAGGGACAAGATATAGTGGCATGGTGGTAATAGGTTGACTGTTGGACTTGATGATCTTAAAGGTCTCTTCCAACCTTAATTATTCTGTGATTCTGTGAGTAATGCTAGCTATGCAGCTGAATGGTATAGAAACAATCTCGCTTTATTAAGATTCAAAACAGGATTAGACTCACAGAAGTTCAGGCAGCAATGATGTACGCTACCTCCAGAGGAGATAGTATTGTTACTGGCCTCATTGTTTTTTCACCTGTAAGGTGGTAATTTTTTTGCTTTCTTATTCTCAACTCAGGAACCCTGAAAGTATTTTGACTTTATTCACACTGAGTGGCTAAATATTAAATGATCTGATGATAATGAACCTGACATAAAATTTAACTACAATGAAGAGTTAAGATACCAAATGAAGCATGCATTCTATGAACAACGGAAGAAAGGGAAGAAAAGGCGTGTAAAATGTTTCTCTATTAAGAGGTTAAATCTTTCACACTCGTTCAATTTACCTGGATATCTTGCAGGCAAATTTCATGTGCATCCAAAGAACACTGCAGTCTGGGTTCCAGCAACTTCTTAAGATTTCCAATTGGTTCATTGATGTCAATAGCTTGACTCACAAATTCTGCTGTGGTGTAGGTTTGCTCAACGATGCTTAAATACCAGATTAATACAACAAATAATTATCTACATGTTAACAGTAGGTATTGGAAGGCTTAAAAAAAGGTTAGAAGAAAACTACATAACAGGTAATACTGACTCTGAAATTCTACTATCATGCAGAAAACTCTTTGACTAGGGAGTAAATCACTAAATTTGGTCCTATTGATTTTACAGTTCTGTAGTTTCTTTTACCCTGTCGCTGTTAAAAAGCTAGATTAAACACCAAAATTATTTTAAGATCACTGTTTTCAAGACATTAAATCATAACTAGTATATTATAGATTATTAACTTTCATGTAGAGTTATCCTATTTGCCTTGCCGAGACTGTATTTAAAACACTCAAGTTAAAAACACACACAGAAACTTAACAGACAGGGGAAAAGGAGGGAAAAAGGCCCACTCTCATACATAGTAATTGTTAATTGTCTTTTTCCAAGTCAGCACAAGGAGAAGCTCAATGCATACAAGAGACAACCAGAAGGAACTGCAGCAACATGGAGCCCTGAAGAAAACATTAGTTATGTGTCATGGTTGTTCCACATTAAAATGATGATAGTATTAGTGTTATTAGATAGTATTCAGATATTATTAGATAGTATTCAGAAACATCAGTGTTATGGGACTCACATTTTAACAATGACCTTAGACAGTTTTACCTGCATATTTTACACAGAAGGAAATCAGAAAGTATAGACAGTCAGTTTGTAAACCGTAAAAATAAACAAGGAGCTCAGAACAAGCAGCAGCTAGCAAGTGGTTTTGAATCAGTTCTCCAAAACAGGCTCTTAAAGAGCTGGTCACCTACCAGCCTCAGCTATTTCTATCCAACACATTAAAATGCCTCTCTGTTTCAAAAAGTTTTAAAAATTAGGAGGGGAGCAGTAGGAAGAAAAAAACAAACCAACAGGTTGAGGTAATTAAGTCAAAGGATATCAGACCTCAGTATCTATGGTTTCAATGGCCCTAACAGTAACATAAGTCAATAGACACAGAACATCATTTCTGCCCTGTTAAAAACAAATGGTCCTGTGTCACAGTAAAGCAATGGACTGGAGAAACTTAAAGGTTCATCTCAATTACAGAAGGATACACTAAAGCTGAGAGGTTTGCAAAATGTACATGTAGGTATATTCCTACAGACATGAAAGTAAGGTGGTGAACTACTAGGAACATAGCAAGAGATAAACAAAATGGTTTGGGATTTAAGCAATTAAGATTGAAGAACATGATAGCACTATATGGGTTTCCAATAGTGGCTACATTTCCACTTCAAGAAAACCACCATTTTGTTAGATAAGAAACAGAAAAACTGAAGAGAGCACAAGCAAACCTAAGAACTGTGTATCTAGCAAGAAAGATAGACTGTGCAAACAATCAATAGCAGGATTACAGAGATCATAGTGAGCAAGTTACTTCTGCCAGTTTAAAGTCACTTATTTCGCTTAGCTAGAAAAAACTTGTACTTAGTTCATAACCAATAGCCATACATTACACAATATCTAACAATAAATCTGAATAACCAAACTTCATGTATGCAGCCAACAATCTGAAACCAATGAAGGATAACAAATAAATAAATGAACCATAACCTAAAGACTCCAAAAAACAAAGACAGTACATACCTTTCTTCAGTGCATTCCTGCTTCTCAGTTCCATCGATTTCTATTTCTATCAGCTCCTCTGCCTCTCTCTTAGTCATGGCTAAAATGTCTTAAGAACAGAGCTATGAACAGAAAAGAATGTTTTTTTGTAAGCCACAGACCAACAAAACTACATGAGGGGTTGTGTTCTATCAAATATTTTTTAAATCAAATATCAGGACAGCTTCTTAAAGACAAGACTTCACCTGAAAAAATAAGGTCAAAAGCTAATACAGATTTCACGAAATAGATAACACCTGTTCCTCAAACAAATGCTCTAGAGGCAAATCCAGATCTATAAATGAGCATTAGCACAGAGTCCAAAGCCTGATTTTCTTGGAGGCATCCAAATTTACAGAATGTTTTTGTTATGGGCCAGCTACAGCTTTTAGTGGCTGGTTGCACAAAGCTTCTGAAAATTTTTTTGGAAGTTACGCACATTTTGCTGACTAGTTTTTGCTACATACTGCTTTCCTAGCAAGGCTGAAAGGTGCTTATAAATTTAGGCAGCATTTTACATAAAACTCTACAACAGGAAACTAGCTAGAAGATCCACAATTTCCTCATGGGTATATAAACTCAAAACCAAAGTGTTTAGTTACTGCCCCATCTTTCCACCAGTCCCTCTCATGGGCTATCGCTTGATGATACGTGCATAAAGAATGCATCTTAAATCCCAAACTAAGGTAATATGTTAGCAATTAAAAAGAAAGCTATTTTGTGCAACATTCTCATTGACACTTCAGATTTTCATGCCCTGCAGAATAACGGAGTCATAGAATCCTAGAATGGGCAGGTTGGAAGGGACCCTAAAGATCATCTAGTTCCAACCTCCCTGCACTGAGCAGGGATGCCAATCACTAGACCAGGTCACCCAGGGCTGCATCCAGCCTGGCCTTGAACACTGCCAGGGATGGGGGATCCACAACCTCCCTGGGCAACCTGTTCCAGTGCCTAACCACTCTCCGGGTAAAGAACTTCCTTCTAAGGAGTCTGTTGGAGCCAAAGGGGGAAAGAAAGAACTACAACATTTGGTCTGCAAAGATGTATAGTATTACCATGTTTCACTAACCATCCCAATGTATCCTGAGTATGAAATACGTACAATAAAGAACTGAGCCAAATTACATTAACAGTTATACAATAAATAACACCACCAGCTCATAGGAAAAGGAGTAGGAGTTTGGAGTACAGCAGACCAAAAAAAAAAAAAAAAAAAATCACAGTAGAAAAAGTAAAACATGCTGCTATTTAAGTATTCATAATAGAAGACATTAGCAAGGATTCCATTCTGGAATCATTCTTTCCAGGGACTACTTTATCCCATACTAATCTGTTACTAAGAGAATTTTTTGAAGAAAAGTTAATAAGGGAAATTATTAAATTTTAACATTTCTAAAAAGTAAATAGTAATCAACTGAGTTGTAGTTACAGAAAAAGTTTTAAGAAATTCAAACTATTCATTATCTCCTTCAAAAACAATTATGTTAAATAAGTTTTGAAGAAATTGAGTGCTACACATGATACCAATCTGTAAGAAGCTACCAGTGCTAGATAAAAAGTAAACAGCATCTCATTAATATCTCACCACTAGAAGCAAAAGCAGAATCTGTTCTGCTCACAGATCTGGCTCCGTGAAAATCCCTCTGACTGCCGTGGGAGGGTCCACTACACAGGGACCTGGGAGACAAACTCCTATATCACTTAATCTTGTATATATATCATCTTCATTATAAATGGGGAAGAATAAAACATTCCTGAAGAATGCAGACAAGCTTAATTTAGTATCTGACACTTGCGTGGTTACAGATGATCTGGTTGACTTTGTTAAGAAGATTTTTTGAATTTAAGGTCCAAGCAAAGTCCTTTACTGAAAATTCCCAAAGAAGCTAGCTGGTACCATAAAAAAGAGGGAAATTCTTTCCTGTATTAAAAACCTGTAACAACAAGAGTCAGTTATCTCTTTTTTTTTTTTCTTGGTGAGGAAGTTTACCAGTAAGGTCACAGAAGAGGTTAGGCTAGAATTTCTTTCCCTTGATGTACTTATAAATTATTTATTGAGATAACAGTGCAGACCTACAGAAGGAACTCAACCACCTTGAGTGCTTTCTGCCAGAAAATATTCATTATTGGCAAATGCAAAGTAATGCACAGTGAGTAAATATTATAGCAGCATAGTATTAGGAAAACTATTCTGAAGTCCTTATGGACTGGACTCCAAATTGGCAGCTGGATGGGTAACTGTTCACTCACTCTTCAAAGGCAGTTTGCAGTTACATCTTGCAGGCTCTACTACATTTCCGGTTACCCTGGGGAGGTAGGAGAGGGGTCTACAGGCACAAACTGCAGGTACAGAAGGAGAAGGAAAGATGCTTCCATTTAGCACAGATGCAAAAAGGGAGATGACAGGTGGAAACAGCAAGATTAGTGCAAAATGGAAGAATAACATTATGAAAACATCTCAAGTCAGTAACAGCTCAGAGAAACCTAACAGAGAAGATTATTCACTCTTTCCAATGCCAGAATAGAGTAGGACTCCTAGTACAGGCATTTCATGTGAATTATAGCAACATTTGTTGCTATAGGATCATGTAGAGATTGAAAGCATATATAGGTTCAGATAGGACTAAACCTTCCCGGAAGGCTACTGTGAAACAAGAGAACTCCAACAGCGTAGTTTGCTAAGAGAGTCAATGTGGCAGGAATATGACAACAGTAGCATTAGTTTGGAGAAAATATAAAACTGTACTTGATTTGTGGAAGTCACAGCCTACTGATTTGTGTTTATTTTTATTTTTTCTTCAACTTAAAAAGCCTTAAGACATAATTACCTATTATCCAAAAACGAATCTGTTGGAAAAATGCGTGGCACAGACCTCCGCTACTGTAAGAGAATGTATGTAGGTATCCACCAACAGAGTCTGGTTTTTTTTTTTCCCCTGCACAACAGCCCAGTGTTACATCAGTATCTTTTACTGCATTTGCAGTCAGATGAGAATCCCCATTATTCTGTTACGATTCCCCCGCCCCTCCGGACACAAGGAATTAAACAAGTTTCAAGTCTATCGTGATAGGAGCACAAACTCTACTAATAGAAATAGCATTTGTTTATGCTACCAAGCAATTATGAAGTGGGGGCAACTACTGGAGCCAATATGCATGATTAAGCTATACGAAGCAAGATCACCAACTGTACTCCCAAGATGCTCTGATAGTTCAGTTGTTCGTGGAACACTGGGGACTATCCATCCTTTTTATCATTCAAAGTGGTAACTACCGACACAAACAGACAACCTATCCTTTACAGATCAGATTCTGCAAGTTATCGGCCAGTTGAGGCTTTAAAACAAAGACAGCAAACCAGTAAACGGGGTGCAGTCATGCCAAATTTCAAGTGTTTTCCTTCCTTATCAACAGTTTTAAGTTAGAAAATAAATCCGAACTGGGAGGAATGGTTGTGCAGCACGTACCTGGCCGAGCACCAGGATGAAAACTATGCAAGACGCCAAATACCCTCTCACGTTTTCACTCAAAATAACTTTTTACAACGGGAGATGAGTTTTCATGCCCCGGAGAGAACTTATGGACCTCAGTGCGGGCTGCGTGACTCGCCCCCAGCCGCGATCGCAGGACCTGCGGTGGGAAGACTTCACCCTCTTCCCGCCCTCGGCACGCTAAGTCCTCCGCGGTGCCCGAAGGGCCGTTCCCCGCGCACCGCTGCAGCGCCGGTTCCATTTCCCGCTTGCAGGGTGGCTGGCAGGCAGAGGGCGACCTGACTCGGAGGCGCCGGGGTCCCTCGGGACAGGACGTCCCAGCCCGTTCCTCCGGCCGCGGGGCTGCCGCCACGGGCCCCCACGCGGGCAGGCAAGCAGCACCGCAGCCAGGCAAGCAGCACCGCAGCCAGGCCTGCGACCGGGCGAGGCCGCTCCTACCCGCAGGCCTCGGTTCTCCGCCACCCCGCCCGCTTCCCCCACCCTCCTCCTCCTCGCGGTGCCTCGTCGTTGTTTGAACCCGAAACGGAAATGAGACTCGCGGTGCCGGGGAGAAACGGAAACAAAACACGGGCCGGGCCGCCAGGCCGCGCCGCACTTGCCTGCTACCACCGTCCGTCGCACCGGCTCCAAGCGGAGCGGCCGCGAGACACCTTCCACCGACCGCGGCCCTCGCGGCTCCGCCAGGTCTCACCGCCGCCGCCCCGAGAAGGCCGTCGCGCGCTCGGGATTGGGCAGCGCGGCTCAGCGCGGGTCCGGGCGAGGAGGGCGCGCCAATACCGCCACCCCCCACGCCCCTGCGGGAACTACAGCTCCCGGCGGCCCCCGCGCGCCGCCAATCCCCGGGCGGGGCGGGGCTGGGCTGGCGAAACCTCTCGCTCTGAACCGTTTCCCCTCACCCGGAAGCCTATGGCCTACTTCCGGCGGCAAAGGTGGGGAATGGACTTTTTCTGTGCTCCTTCTTCCCACTTTCTCCTTTTCCGCGGCTGACTATGGTGCGGTGCATTGGCACTGCCGTCCCAAAGACCCTCTGTGCGCGGCCGTGGGGCTGCTTCCCGCGGGGCGGCTTCCCGGCGTGCATTGCGCGAGAGGCGGGGGGCGGACCCGGGACGGTGGTAGGAGCGAGTCTCCCAAGGTGACTGGAGCTGGGCCGGGGCGGTCCTGAGGAGTCCCGGTACCCTTCTTCCCGCTGCACCGCTGGGGGGAGGGGGGGGGTCCTGCCTCCGCTAGTTTGCACTTGTGGCATCGAGGGCTCACGGTGCCTCCGGGCCCCGCCGCTTGCGGGGTGTTCGCGGAGTGGGTGAGGTGGAGACAGAGTCATGGCTCTCGAGAGCGATGGAGCCAGTGGCTGGTGCTGCTGGTTTTGTCTGGATTAAAATTGTTACTTTTTCTGTAAACACGACAAAACCTGAAATTCCCAGTTTGTGTCTGTGACGGTGCGAACAAAGTCGGCGGCAGTGCGGAGCTTAACGGGACGTGTGGTAGCGCCCTCGGTAGCGCGGCGCAAAGTGGGTTCTCCCCCCGCATTGCGTCGGAATTTAGTCTTTCTAGTTTAAAGCTCATTTCTGAGTTAAATCTTTTTTGCTGCTTTATGTATTTACATTGCAGAAAGAGCTAACTAGTTCTTTCTATTTTTGGCTTTTTTTTTCTTAGCTAAAGCATTAGCGACACGATGATTCTGCATCAAATTCTGCGACTTTCTTCCCTTTTTCGTGCTGCTGTTTCCATTCACTTGCGCAGAAACATAGGGCTTTCTGCCATTGTCTTTAATAAAACGAAAGAGCTCGATCCGGTTCAGAAGCTCTTTGTGGACAAGATCAGAGAGTACAACACGAAGAGCAAGTAAGTAAATGAAATTATTTGAAGGCTGATGGCAGAAGGGGGAATAATGTTAGTTTTGACTCATGCTAAAATATGCTAGCTTTGTAAATTGGTCTCTAAATGCTGATTTCCTGCAACGTTTAGTGATAGTGTTACAAGTGAGAAGGCTTGTTTATGCATACCTGACAGAAAAGGTCGATTTTTTCCCCTTATGAAGGGAAAAAAAAAAAAGTAAAACTGATAGCCTTCTTGGGGAACTAAGGCACTCAAATGAAGGCTTTTTGCACACTGTGGAAACATAACAGTATGTTAATGTTTACTCATCTATGTGCTCTGTAAATAGGAAAATAAAAGTACACCCCTTTTGCTTTTGTTTGGGGAAAACCTCTATTCTCCAGTCTTGTTTCCAGAACTGGAAATAGCTTTCAAAAGCAATTAGGAATTAATGGAACTGTGAGGCTAGTTCATTAAGCATCTTAAGTTAATAAGCAGTTGATTCAAATGGAATCTTAGATTCTTGTAATGTTTGAGTGAACTACTTAACAGGAAACTAGAACTATAGTAATTCTGTGTAATTTATTTTGGGGAATTATTCTAGGGAAGGAAATAGGCATCTGCTTAGTTCTGCTGGAGGAAGACGTGTGCTTCCATGCCTACAAACCAGCCTGTGTAGAGAGGAAAATTTTTGGTGCCTTTACCAATCATAAGTGACATCTGTGTTGGTACAACTGAACACTGGTAATCTGAAGAATTACTATTTTAATTATATTGCATTTGTATCCCAATGAATTTCTGTCTGAATCTAGATGAATGCAAGGTGCCTTATCTCAGGTTCAGTACTCAAAACATATTTTTGCAAGCACAGTTAAATTTTACTAATGGAGATCAATAATTCAGAAATGGGAGAGGTACAAATCACAGTTTTGATAGGAAGTCACACCTAGAACAAGTAAAACTAAGAACCCTGGAAGCCTGGATACTCAGTATGGTTTTGTGTCTCAAAAGGCTACTGTAGCTTGAATTTTTACCACTGGTAGTAGAGATCCTCTACTCTACCCTGAGAACCTTGTTTATATGTAAGGTAAGTATGCCTGAAAGGGTGTTGTATCTTGACTTTTTAAAATACTTTAAATAGTTTGCTTTATTTGCTTGTCAGGAAGGCTTTTAATTCATAAATGGCCATGAAAATGTAGAACATCACATGAAATTTTTGAACTAAACTGTTAATCAGAACTTATGATGTTTTTTAGGCAAGCTGGAGGGCCTATTGATGCAGGCCCTGAATTTCAGAAAGACATGAATGAATCCCTTGCTAGACTTCAACGGGCATATGGTGATGGAGATCTAACCAAGTTTCCAGAATTTAAATTTGAAGGTGAGTTAATCCTGCTGAATTTCTAATTGCAAGTAAACATGTGTTTACTGACTGCTTTTCTTAATTAATTGCCATTTATTTTTTTATTTGGACCATTAATTTCATGTAAGGTAACCTCAGTAAATCTCCCTGCTTTCACACAGTTCACAGTTCATTCCATCTGACTCCTTTTTTTGATTATTTGCCTTTTCAAGTAGAGATGTGGACTGACTTACACTGATGCTTAAGAAAACCTGAAGTCAGATCAGGGGATCTTGATTACCCTTCACGGACCCTAAAAAAATAGCCCAAATATAAATACAGAAACAGCCTGGGGCCTATTGTTACAAAGAAGTTAGCATACTGTAACTTCAAAGCCAGTTGTCATCCAAAGTGCAGTTTGTAAGGTTTTTAAGCTTATCTGGAAAGTTGGTGATTTCAGAAAATGAATATAGGACTTAATTTTGTTACTTATGATTGCTTTGTGTTTAAATTATATTAAACCTTTTTCTTCAGTTATTTCTGCTTAATTGCTCCAATTTTGTGTTGGCATGTTCTCATATTACCCAGATTGATTGCTGTCTCTGTTCTCAGCCCCCCCTCTGGAAGGGGGGAGGGAAAGAGCAAGAGAGCACAAGATGTGATAAGCATCTGGCAGCCAGCCAGGGTCAACCTACCATAGCCAGTGACTTCTAATTCTGATCAGACTGAAAAGTCTGATTTAGACTTGGAACACACCTAAAGATGTTTTGGGTTTTGGTGCTATTTCAGTTGGATTAAGGTAGAACTTGGTGTCAGATTGTTACTGGTGCAAATAAAACAGAGGATGGATGGGCGTGTCCAGTTTTAGGGATGTATTTTCTTTATATTTGGGTTTCTTCCTGTGTAACATGAAAGAATACATACTAGAATTTAGGATATTTTTCAAAATAAAATGTGTTTTGTTAAGTGGAGTTGAAACTGTGTGCTTCATTCTGTTAATTGTCTGTAAGACACTAATCAAGAGGAAAGAAGAGCTTGGTTACTAGTTCTTGTATCTGAGCTATGCTGGAAATACTGGTGTCACGTCTAGTAATGTTCTGGTTGACTTCAGTTTCTCCGCTGCCATCTCGCCTACTCCAGGTGTGGCTTAAAGCTGTTTTGGCAGAATGTTACTAAGGTGCATATCTGTCTTAAACCTCATGTATAACTCCTCTAAGGTGGAAGAGCACAGTGTAGTTTATTCTTCAGTGCTGCCCACATCCAGTCACGCCCTCATACAAACGAAGTATGAAGTGGTGTAGACAGTGATGTAACAAGAGCTTGCTTTAGCTTGCTAACTTAAACATTAAGTTTTCTTTGAATAACAGAATTGTGGTGTTTGAGGCCAGGATAAAAAGAGACTAATACGATTTTCTCTCTCTCTCTCCTTCCTCCTTCAGAGCCCAACTTTGAGGAGACTCCAAAGTGATCTCTGCGAGTTGTATGCCAAATAGCAGTTTTCATCAGTGGAGTTACTGAACATGGCACCAGTTGTAACTTAATAAATGCAGTGTTTCAGTTTGATTTCAGAGGTGTGCCTGAGTTCTTAACTGTATGGTGAGCATAGCTAGACATGATCGTTGACTTTTAAAGTGACTGAGACATTAGTGTTTCCCAGTGTTAACTGCAAAACTCCTTTTCCAAGCTGCATTTTAGTGCTGAGAGGTTAAAACAGTGCTAATGATATACCACGAGCGAACTAATTGTTTTTCTGAGTTTGTCACATGGAAAATCCCATGAACCCTAAATCTGTAGCAAAGTCCTATGGTAGTGATGGGACTGCACAGCTAAATGGATAGGCTCTAACATACTAATTTGACACTGCATCAATGAACACACACACGATGAAGTGTTACTCTTGTAGAAGCAACTGAAACCTATCAATGAGGTTGTAAGATTAACATTTCAGTAACTGAACTACTGACACAAACACCAGGTTCTGAGGAACTGTTTATTTGTGGCATTTCAACAGTTAAGGTCCAGATACTACAACTTGATTTTTACTGGCACAACTTTTCTTTGAAATGAAATTGCATATGTAGTCTACAGAAAGACAGAGATACACTTCCTTGTGGAAGGGAAGCTGTAGCCATATTCTAGACAATAAAGCACTGCTTGAGACTCAATTACAGGAAGCTTTATTCTGTCAGGATAGTAAGTTTTCTGCAGGACTACTTGTGTACTTACAGATTACTTTGGCAAATCTAATACAACGTGACAGTACTAATAAGTCAGGATTGTGGAAGAGTTTTAGCCTTTGACAATGGAAGTAGTGGTAGCAATGTCACCTATAATACGTGACTAGATTGTTCCAAGGTCTAAGAGTGAATCCTGTATTGTTGCATGAATACATAGAATCATGGCTAGGCTTCGCGAATGAAGCTCCAGGGAGGGCTCCATCCGCACTCTTCACAAGCGCTTTTTACAAGCACACTGATGGCTGAAAAGGCCAATGTGGGACAGACAAGAGCGGTTGCAAAAGGCACAGCAGAAGGACTCCTTAGGTATAACCTGCAAGACACGGTTCTTTCTATGCTGTCTTTTCTCCTCAAGAGTGATCCTGCGTGCCTTCTCAAAAACATCCGTGGCATTAAAAATAGCGTGTCTCCAGATCTCCCGATTGGAGGCCAGAGTAGACCAGTTAAGGTGATCAATATGGCCAAGGATGAGATGTTGTTTCAGGGAGAATTATGGAATACCAGATTGGAATGGGCATCCAGGATTATCTGGACCAACCTTTCTTGGCAAAAGCATGGTCCCAGCTAAGATAGCCCAGCACCCTGTCCAGCCAAATCTTAAAAGTGTCTGATGTTGGGGAATCCACCACTTCCCTGGGGAGATTATTCCAATAGCTGATTTTTCTCTTCAGACATAAGGAAAATTTTTCACAATCGGTCTCCTCAAGAGTAATTTGTACTCATTAACTCTTGTCTTTTCCATGTAAATCCTTGTTAAAAGGGAGTCTCCATTTTCTTTGTTCTTTATACTGGAACATGGTGATAAGGTCTCACACAAATTGACTTGTACATTTAATTTAGTTCTATCTGTTTAGTTTTGGGGGGTTTTGTTGCCTTTTAAAAAAGCAATCACAGGTTGACTAGATTTAAACAGTGACAGTTTCTTTTTTTAGCATGTAGAATATGTAAACTATTTACAGAGTAGAGGTCAAAAGATCCCTTTAATACTTTTGTATAACAAGTAGTTATTTGATGTCCCTCACAGAGGCTGAAGTCTTCTAAATAACAAAGGACTTGGTATGCTTGAAATCCTAAATTAAGCAAACAAGGTTACATAAGTAATAGTTAAAAAATTTTAACCAGATGAACATTTAGTGTACATTTCAGTAACAAAGGCATCAAGCTTGAAAGGAATGCCTAAAGCATTGTTAGTTAATTTACCCACTTCTGGAAAGGGAAGTTACAGGATGCACAGCTACATAAATAGAAGTAATAACCTATTAAAAACATGTAAGTATCAGACAGCTCTGTGAAGCACCTGATTCAAGTGCATTAATATTGATAAACAGATGCCACAGTTCTTCAGAATTTGCTTCTTTCCACTTGAAGCAACTAGGTACTTGGCCTCATTATGTTTAAGTATATACTAGGTGAATGAATGAGCTTAGGCTATTTAGCTTATTTTGGTTTGATTAAAGAAATGGGTGGTGTTCAGTGAGCTTTAAAAGCTACTAATGTGAAATGAAGTTGCTCCCAGTTAAAGCTTCAGTTGGAGCTCCGTTCTTTTGGCAACAATCTGAGAAGTTCGAGCAATGTATATGCAGTTAAAGCCCTTGAGTGAGGCAAGAGGGGGAAAAGTAGGAAGTTTAGCTTCCATATTTAGCCAAGCCTTTTGACCCACATTAATCTTAGAGAAATTAGGGCCCAATCTTTCTCTCGCTGCTTCCTTGGACTGTGCCTGAGTTAGTGGTTAACTGATATGTAAAAGCAAGGCAGAGTGGAAGCCTTCACAAGAAATGGCATCATCAAATGGACAGTGGAGAGACAGTATTGCCAAGTAGTCAAAAATTCAAATTGAAATTGTCAAATCTGCTAGAGGAAAATAATTCTGAAAATGGGAAAGAAAAAAAACATGAAAAAAGCTAATAGAAGAGAGAAGTGTAGGAAGAAGTAGGTAAAAGACAACCAGGTGAAAAATTGTTTGGGATGGTAAAGAAAAAGAAAGCGGAGCATGTAGCAAGGTGCTACATGTAGTTGTATGGCTCTTGAGACTGAGTAAAAATAAGCTGTAAATGCAAACAGAGATAAGGTATCTCCAGGTACTGGTGGCATGTATGGTTTGGTGGGTCTTGGGAGGTGTGTATGTGTCCACAAATATCACATATCTAAGAATTCTGAAGACGTCTCGAGCTTTTTAAACACACTACTGAATGCAAAATACTTGCCTTTTCACTTGTAGATTGATAGTTGTTTGTCTTTCTGTTAACAGAAAAGGAACATAGGTTAAATAGTGACATTCCTGGTCTTAATTTTAAGCCTCTGAGAACCTTCTTTATGAATTATTTTTTCTAGATTTTCAGCAATCCTTAAGTTTTTTTTCCCCACTTAGAAGAAAGTTACACAAACAAATCCATTGAATGCTTTTAGATAGCTGTTCATCTCATGAACCACTGTCAAATTACCTTCTCTACCTTGTCTAAATCTTCCAGTTATGCTTTTTGTCTAGTTCATGACCAGTATAAATCACACAATATTTTAAAGTAATATTTGTATTTCTCTTCAGTATATTACTTTTAACCTTTTATTACTTATAAGTGCCAAGATAAGCTTCTAAAAGAAAAAAAAAAAAAAAATGAAAAAAAAGGCCAGCCTGCAAAGAAGACAATTTTAGCCTTGTGTGGGAAAATCAAGTTTGCAGTGATTTGTGTACTACTTGCATCAAGATACTTACTGAGAAGCACTTTCCTCTGAAAAAGAAAAAAAAAATAATTAATACAAGAACATTTTCCTTAGCTGATATAAAGTTCTTTGAAATAGTTATGCATAGCTTAGTCAGCTGTTTCTAGAAAGTGTAGTGAGTTTAAACAGAAGATTAGGTTGCTTTCAGAGGTAAATGAACTACCACGTGAACATGAACTCAAGCAGCAGCTTTCAGGTAGTGGAGCCTCTCAGACCCCAACATTTGGCATCCCTCGCTGTGCTGAGTTCCTACAGGCACTGCTGTAAACGCTACGAGGGAGGGTGGTTTGGTGTCGAGCCGTTTCCAGCAACCCTGAAGAGTGAACTTTCTCCTCTTGCATTTCTGCCATGACCCAGAAGATGGAGCCACTTAATTTAGTTTCCCCTTCATCAGCACTCAGCCACTCAGACCTTTCAGAGTAAAAGCGAAAGTTAACGGCTTGTTTTCATGTTGCCTTTCTTTGCCATTCTTTCTTAGAGAAGCTCCAGGAAACAGGGTTCGGCTCATTGATTTCCCTAGATTGCAGTTTGGTAGCTTTATGCAACTGCACAAACGTCTCCAATGTCATTCTTTATCTCTCGCAGCAGAAGTTAGCAGAATAAAAATCTCTGCACAAAAACTAATTACTGTTGTAATGGTCTTTAGCTTTAGTACCATGGACTTAGAGCCTTTGTGAAAAAGAAGACATGTTACAGGCAGCAGCAGGACAGACACAAGGGAAGAGTGATTTAATTTTACTTACTTGTAAAGTAGCCCTTTTTTTGGGCATAAAATACTCCGAGGCCACACAGTGCCATTACCAGAGCCACTAGTACTACAGCAGCAATGATACCACTTACATTAAGGTCATCTGTAATTAATAAAACAGAAGTCCAATATAAGTTGCAAAAATTCCCATTGACTGGATTTTTTCCCCTAATTACTACAGGCAACTTTTGAATCTATAGGTGGTCTTTGGCCCAAGCTGCATAAGTTAATTAGTAACATTTAGATATAGATAAGCAGTCCAAAAGCACTACTGTATCCCAGACACATTAACAGGAGTACTTGATACACTTGCTGTGCAAATTGCCACCTAACAGCTCCAGACTATGCCTTCTTCAATGTAGCAATTGGCACCAATTGAACACTGCTGTGGCAAACATTCCAGTCTCAGGCTGACAAGACAACATCCTGCTAACTACAGTTTTGGTCAGTTCTGCTTCCTGAGACCTAAGGACTTCCAAACTGCTTAGTTCAGGTCAAAAGTAAAGAAAGAGTAAGAGAGGTCAAGGGATACATACTCCTCATTATACCTATCCCCATTAGAAGTCATAGGTGTCTTAAGGTATAATATCTTGAGATCTTTTAAAGTCTTAAAAACAAGTGCTTTCATACAGAGCTAGTTAGGCTAAAACAACTGAAAGAGCTGATGGAAATGTCAGGTCCCAGTCCTGAAGAACTCTTCAGGCAAGTTATTTAAAATTCAGTGGTTGCTGGGGTGTTGGAGGTTGGTTGTTTGTATTTTTCTAGTTTTAAATAGCAAGGCATTTAAAATTCAACACAATAAAGGCCAACAAATATTTTAGCCCACATATCTGAAGCTAAACTCTACATTGGGTTACTGAAACATCAACATCTTTATTTTGAAGGTGATGACCCATGCCCCTTTCCTGATATAATCACTAAGAGTTTCAGACAACCATCCATTTTAGCAAAAACAAACCCATCAACAAACAGAAACGTTTTCACAGGTTTTTGTTATCTGTTCAATTACTTAACTGGATCCTGCTTTTAAGCACACATTAATATATGGTTGGGAATTTTACCCTGAAACCTATCAAATTTTATGCATTGGTTGATAGTTGTTTAGGACTTTCATGAGTGTTTCCATAAAAAAGGGAATCTTAGTATCTTGTGGAACACTTGCTCATAAGTGACCAGTAATGCATTAAAAGCCATCCTAAGAAAGCACCAGACAATTGCTTTACGGAATATTTGAACATGAATTTCTATGCAGTATTTGTTAAGATTTGCTACCACCTGCTTTCCTGTCACATCTGCAAGAGCTAGTTTTATAGTTTGCAAAAACATGCATACATTTTGGGGCAGTACAATCTCTGCCTCTCCAGCCTTTGCTGAATTCTTTATTAGTTAACCAGTGTTACACTTCACCTACACTGTGCAAAGAGAAAAGAAACAGGCAGCAGGATTTATTTATTTATTTACTCCTAACAGCATTCCTCAGGCAAGGTATGAGTCATTCAGTTAAATTTCTGATCTGTTACATTATGATTTCACATGAATGCATCTCAAAAGCGAGGCTTTTCATAAAGAAAATAATCTGGTGTACTGACACATCATCCTGTACATCTTCCACAAAAGCATTCTGAAATACCAAGGTGTTCCCCATGGGTACTGCTGTTCTGTTCAGTTCAGTGTTTAGCAACCTAAAGGCTGGCTACTATGAAATGCAGTGAGAGATTCTTGAGCTGTAAAAAAGCAACACTAAGTAGCCACAGCAATTACATCTAAGGAACTCATATTATTCTTCCTCACCCAAAGTGTCATAATCAAACAAAGAGATATCATTCACTCTGGTCTTATCTTCTCAGTTGCATCATGCAATAAAATAATTCCTGTTGCAAGATTGCTTTCCACCCTTATTTTCTTTGACACATACCAACTTGCATTCGCTTCACTGAGCATTTCTGAGATAATCCAATCCCATTCGAGGCTTCACAGAAATACTCTCCAGTGTCATTCTTTGTAACTGTGTTAAATAGCTGTTAAGAAAGAATCCAAGACCATTATCAGAATGGGAAAAAAAATAAAACCAGAATTTCCTTTAGGATAGAAATTTTGATATGTCAACAAGGCTCTTTTGTTTGGTTGGTTTTTTTAAACAAAAACCAGGAAGAAAGTGAGAAATTCTGGTTTACAGTTTGACCTCATAATTCAACTCCTGGTCCTTAACTTCAGCTTTTTCAGAACTAATTAGTAATTTTGAGTGGTCTACCTAATTTCTAGTGTGTTGAAACATCCACAGCACTTCTCGATGCTTAGTCACATTTCAGTTTCCACATTTGATCATGCACAAGAATAGGATGTTCCTTGAACAACTTCATGGCTAAAAAAAAAGTCAGCTGACAATGTATCGTAAGTAGTATGTATCAATTTTTTTTTTTTTCCACAAGGATCAGCTAATGGGAGAGGGATGAGAAAGAAGTGGCCAGTTCTGAGGGGAAACTTCCCCACAAAACAAAATAGAACTAAAACCCCACTAAGCCTACTTACAGCCCCAACTCATTCCCACTGCCTTCCCAAGTACTGGACTGGAACTTGTAAATGCTACTGGATTGCACAGATCCTGGACTGCTCTTTGTGCTGCACTCTCACTGAAGTGTGTGAAATTGCCAATTTAGCTTTTAAGGCACTATCAAATCTAACTCTGTTGACAAAGTGAGAAATCATCCTCACTTGGCACCAGTTAGCAAACTGACAAGGTGAAATTTGTCATGTATTTTGTAGATTCTGGTTATTTATCATTACTGCAGCCTTACAACTCACCCAATTTGTCTATATCACTCAAAGTCTGTGGCTTGTCATTGGTCTGAGGGCAGAAACCATCTTCCACATTTGTTAGCACATATTTCAGCGTAACATTGATCTCTGAGAGAGACCTTAGGCATTCTCAGATTAAAGATCCTGTGCATTATTGTAATAAACACTAAATTTGGTCTTTTTGATAGCTGGTTATTACACAGTTGGTTACTACACTTACCAGAGTGCCAGACTTTTTATTCATGGTGTAAGTTATGTTTGCTGCTTTAGCACTGCCTGTTCCTGTCTTTTCCAGTAAGGGAACACCATTCTTGTACCACTGGTACTCAGATGGAGGAGAGCCCTCAGTTTCCTTACAGCTCAATTCCACTACTGTTCCCGTCATGGCAGAGCTGGGTACCTCACACACTGGAGTGGTTGGAGCAACTGGACAAGGAAATGGCACTTGTTAGTCTTATTGGCACTAAGTGACAACAGTCCTGCTACTGAAGAGCACAGTAAAATCTGAACGTTGCTAAAAATAGGCTTGCTCTCAGTCGCCTCCACCACATTCTGTGTCATTTTGTTTCAAATCTATACACTCTTATCTAGCCCCAGAGAGTTTGTTTCACCTGATTTCTTGTGTGGGGCCTCTTGCTCGTAGACAGAGGAGGAATAACTGTGGGAATCTGTAGCCCACCAATTCCTCCCTTCCCTGACCCAGTAGTTAACAAACAGAAGTGAAGAAGAGGGAAAAAATTCTTAGTATTAAAAGAAGTCAACTGGTTTCTGAAAAATAATTGTCAAAAAGAGTTACCAAGACTGGCCACCATCATAGCCATTGTATAAATCCCAGATTGAGGAGCAAAACCAATTGGCTACTAAATTTCTCTTTAAATTAAAAACAAACATTACCACATATATGCAGGAGAACTAACTCTTACTTCTACTATGAGGATGAATGTCTCTTTTCTAATTTTTACTACATGAACAGAAAAGGAACTTGTTTTTGGAGTTTGTATGTGTGTGTTGGTTTTTTTCTTAACTTGAAGCTATGTAGAAAAAAATCAAATGTAAAGAGGCATGCATGGAACATTAAAAACACAAGTGACAACCTGATCTAGTTGGGGATGCCCCTGCCCACTTGCAGGGGGGTTGGACTAGATGACCTCCAGAGGTCCCTTCCAACCCAAACCATTCTATGATTCTATGATTCATAGCTTTTTCTTGGATGATTTTAAAATAAAAAGCAAAAATAAAGGAAACCACATGAAACACTAAGTCACAGCAACTTTCAAAAAGATTTGTGAGCAACACACACACACACACATGCTCTCTCCTTTGGGCTTTAAGATTTCAGCTTTAATTTAAGAAGCCGTCTTTAAAAATGAAAGCTGTTAGGAGTGGAAGAAAGAAGGAATAAGTGGGGTTATTGTTATAATGAGTTATAATAATGAGTTACAGCTCATTGTTGGAGCTAATCAGAAGTTCAGGAATTTATCATCTTTTATGAAGAACTTTGAGACCTCACTTATAATTTTAAAAGATAAATTATTTTTGTATAGAAAAACAATATAGAAACTACTAAAGGAAATATTTTCTTTTCCTCCTATATGGAGAAAACTGTCAACCTCTACCACTTATCCACTGGAGAGAACACCAAGAACAATGTAAGAATGTGCTCAGTATTCACTTTTCCCTCCTTTCCCCAGCTGAGAAAGAAAAAACCCCAAAGAACAACAACCTCCCAAAGCCAACACCATCTCTCCTGTAAATAAAGTCCACAGATTGCTAGCTCACTGGCTGGCATTGCACAGACACTGCAGCAGTTTCTCCTTCCAAAAACAGGAGGAGACTGTAGCATATTGGAATGAACTGCTGCTTAGGAATATTTGATAAGTTTTGACAGATGCTGACTTTCCAGTGCCAAACACCATGATCAGCTTACCTAAATTCTCAGCCACTACGTGACTTCAATTTTAGTAGAAATGGAAGTTTCACCATCACATAAATGAGTATAACTTGCCAAGTTTTGAGAACTGAACCCCACATTTATATTAACAAAACATTTCTAATGCAAGCGTACATTTTACAAAGCTCTTTTCTGACGTGTTGTAGAAAAATGCACGTGCATGTGTTTTTATAAACCCAGCCCAAAGAACACCCAAAAATCCAGCAGACACACATCGTATAGGCAACCCTACCTTCAACACCCCTTCACAACAGTCAACTTCTTTAAAGAAACTCAAGTAATAAAGTTTGTACCCAATACAGTGAGAGTAATAGTAGCCTCTCCCAGGTGCTGCCTCTCTTCACTCTTGGCACTGATTTCACAGCGGTAGGTGCCAGAATCCTTTCTAGTCACATTTCTGATAAGGATTCCTGTATTCAGCATCTCTGCTCGGCCCCGAAGATCACCTTTAAGGAAAAACAGAGAGGTTTGCTTATAGCAAATGCCTGTGTCTCATTGGCTTGTTCTGAAATCACATACAATTCATGAAGTATTTCTCATTTGTTCAGTGTTACCTACCTATCATCAAGGAGTAATATGTAATCCACCTCCCAGGACAGTAAGAACCTTCCACAGCCTATCCATTTAGTCCAACAAAAGTCTCAGTTCAAAAACCTACATCTGTCATATGTTTTTCTAACTGGAAGATGAAATGCTTTTTTTTCCCCTGCAGATATTTCAAGAAAACACATATAGCAGTAGTCAGATGACATACAGGACATAATTTTCTGCTAGAGGGATGGCAATCTCTAACTTAGTTATCCTACAGAAAGAATAATGAGTGACACCAAAGTATTTGATATTTTAATTTGGCATGAAAAAAAGCCTGATGTATTTAGCAAAGATACTGCCATTAGACTTCTTATGATGAGGTTTGTTTAGTAGTTTATTTTCATTCTACAGTCTGTTATGAAAGTTACATGCACAGAAGCATGAGTTCCAGTGTCTGTCTAAATTAAATATATGTAGAAAAAACCAAGTTCATCAACAAGACCAGCACATCCTACAAGCTTCACAAACTAACAAAATCACTGTCATTGTTTCACTTCTCAACCTTGATTTATTGTGTACAAGGTATCAGAGACCCATATTTTCCTCAACACAAAGCTTAAGTAAGTTCTTATCAGAATATATAAACAAAATTTCCACTTTTTAAAAGAATGTGAATAATTTAAAATATACAGCTGAGTTTATGTATAATAAAATATGCTGCATTATTCACATCTAAGCCTCCAAGCTCTTCAGGAGGCCTCAGAAACCTCTTTGTAAGATAGGAGTTCAGTTTTGGGGAGTTTATATCTGAATGTAATTGTAATTTCATTTTAAAAAGAGTCAAGGAATGTCTGGTGCCATTTTTCTTAGTCTTGAGTTTCATTATATTTAACTTCCTTAAAAAGGTAACTACTCATTGGTGATATTAAGAAATTCCCTACCACAACCCCTAGGGAAGAATTCTTTTCCTCAAAAGGACAGTCAAGAGCATTCTCTTTCAGTCATTTTCCTAATGTTACTCCCCAAGAAAGAGTCAGTATCTATGCTAGAGAATGACATGTTAAACCATCAGTCTAGGTTTGTAGTACTGTACCTGTAAATTCACTGTTGTAGTAGACAAATGAGACTCCTTGAGACTGGATTTTCTTCCATTCTATTCTTAAGCTCATCCCTTTTGAAAATTTGTGCTTGCAACTAAGAATAGCCTCTAGAGGGGAAAAAATGGAAAAGGGGAAATTACAGACTTTAGTGACTGGTACACAATCAGGCTCCATTAATTTAATATTCCTTCCTTAAAAGAATCTGAGCAGTTAGCAAGGGCAAGACTCACTTCTGAAAGTGATGCCATCAGAACTCCAGATTTACACAAACAATGGGGAAACAGAAACTAGTAATTTTCCCATACTTCAGTAGCCTTTGGATCAAACTTCAGATGTTGAGGACTAGATATTCCCATATTGGGTGGGCACAGATTCTGTATTACTACCCTCATTTTAGGCTTAAATATTTTTGTCAGTGAGCAGACCATCTTAAATAAGGACTCTTACACCATTAGCAACAATATTTTGTGAATTACAAACTAAATTCTGTATCAGTAGTTTAACCGTTTAAATATGTAACTTAATGCAGATGGAAAACATATCAGTAAGATGGTTAAATATCCTCCTAAGTAACTTAAGTATTTAATTACAACTTCACATTGGTTATTTTAAGTGTATGTGGAAGGTGAGAGTTTGCTTCATTAACGTTTCCCAATCCAGGACTTTTTAAATTCAAAAGTGGTATCAAGTAAAGGGGGCAGCAACAAAAATAAAAAACCAAAACCACACAGAAACAAACATGACAGACAGGGACTCAAAGAGATGATGACAAAGACCAACAGTCTCCAATCAAACTGATGGAGACTGATGTAGACAGCTGGAGTGAGGTTCTCTGTGTCTGTCGTTGGAGGGCCTACAGATGTCAGGAGCATGTGGTGGTGAGTCTCAAAGCATGTATGCCTGGAGTGCTAGCTATCAGGGCAGAGGTGGATGGCTTAACACTCAAGCGTTTCAGTAGTCCCATTCTCCATTGGAACAGCATGCTGAAAAATATCTTTTTTAAACTAGTTAGTAACTCTTAAGTCAAGGTATTATTAATTTTTGGGAGACAACATCAGGGGAAAGAATGCAGCCACACATCTGTCTGGCTCCAAATCTATTAATAAAGTAAAATGTAGTATCTTCCAGAAACGTCTAGACAGTATTGATCTTGCCACCTTTAGGTTTCTCATCTTCCAATGCGGGCCAGACTAATAAAGATCAAAATCCTTTATACTTTCAGCAACACGTGTCTAGCTTTCAGGAGACAAAAATCCACTGCTCAAACTTACAGCCACTCTGCACTAACCAGCACCTGTGTTTCCAATTTCAGTAAACAAGGCTGAAGGGCAATTAAGAGCTACTTGACAGATCTACCCACTCAACCTTTAGAGTTTGATTTCTCAGGTCTGTTCTGCAGAGAAACAAAAACCTTCCCAGGAGCCAGACTAGTAGCCTTGGTGATCCCTCATAGGGGAAAAAAATGTCCAGACTTGAAAGAAAAATTGAAGCAGGAGGGCATTCTTTGCCAGAAACAAGTTACACACGCACTGACCGCTTCAAAAAAACATACTGTGCACTCAGGAAGCCCGAGGTTCCTGACTTCAGGTTGAGTAGATGGGTGGAGGCTTCCTGAATCTTAAGATTTGCTGAAGTTTCCTTTCCATTTTGTTTTTGTATCCTTCTAACAAAGAAAAACCATCATTCAAGCTCAGCTTGCTTTTGCTACTGACCTTGTGACAGTTGGCTGATCTCACAGGTTTGTCTATATTAGTTGACATAGAGGCAGCTCAGTTGAAGTGTTCTCAGCTGGAGAAGTCACCTCCATCTTGAACCAGCTGTCCCTTTCTTGCATGTCACATTTTTTTGGTTTCAGAAAAAAACAGCATTGATGCCCTCCCACTAATCTTATTCAGAGGAAGGGAATAGAATGGAAGAAAGGGAGCACACACAGAACAGAGCCATCATAACAAATTCCTCCTTAGTTATAGTTTCCCTCTCACTTTTTTCCATACCAATGTATTCACCAAGAGGTATTTTCCAGAACAGGAGTACTTGAATTGCATTAAGGTAGGCCCAGTGGACACTACGTGTCAGTACAGGACTTGCCAGGCCTGGATAAACCTTCTGGGATCTTGGAGAGGTCTGGATGATGTTTAATCTGGATTAACATCTGGTCTGGAGGCTATCATTATAGAATCACAGAATATCTCAAGCTGGAAAATGCCCATCATTGAGACCAACTCCCTGCTCCTCTCAAGACTGCCTAAAACTAAACCATATGACTAAGAGCATAGTCCAGACACTACTTGAACTCTGACAGGCTTAGTGCTGTGACCACTTCCCTGGGGAGCCTGTTCCAGTGGCCAACCACCCTCGGTTGAAAGAGATGAGAAAAACGCATTACAGATCAGCTGCATTCAGTTGAATAGCTACCTCTATCAGCCCCTGCCATTCTCTTAGTGCTGCTACACAAAAAGATCCCCAGGGCATCTGAGCTATGTTAAACTGATCTCACTCTATCATACAAATAATAAAGAACAAAACACAAACCATATATCATATAAAAAGATAGAACCTAATCAGGCTTTAACATTACCTTAAGAGCTTTTCTCTACTCTTGCCTGTCCTGAGGTCTAAATGTGTTAAGTTTTTCTTCCCCATAAGTGAAAATACATGACAGGAGCCCAGCTGACAGCTTTCGAAACCTCCAGAATATTTATTACCTCAAAAACATGAATAAAGCCCAGAGCTCAGCAAACAGTTCCTTCACTTCCCAAATTCCCTCCGCTCTCCATTCCAATCACAAGCAAAAAAAAAAAAAAAATTAAAAAAAAAAAAAAATCAAAGCCACAACCTTGCATACAAACTACTAGGTTCCCTTTCTTATCTACCCAGCAAACATCGGGTTTTCCTGCTTGCCTTCTTAACTTCTCTAGCACATTATCAGAAGTCATTTGTCATTTTACGTATTACATGTACTTATATAACTACACAAATAGCCACTTTACTTAATGACAAAAATATCCATTAAATGACAGTTACTGACAACTAGCTGACCTACAGTTGTTCTCTCTCTAGACCCTCACTTCTTTCTATCAGTTCCCATCACTTTGGGTAGAAGGAAACTAGGCAGAAGTTACCAAGTGAGCTACCAGGACTGACAAGTCATAGAATCACAGAACAGGTAGAAAAGGACCACTGAGGAGCATCCAGTCCAACCCAACATCAAGTAAGAGAAAATGGGGACAAAACAGAGATTACACAGTCAATGGAGAGAATAGGAACAGGACCTCTCAGGAAAGAGAAAGAAAATCTTAACAGCTCCACAGCTTCTGTACAGAGTTTGCATGATTGGTGTATATATTAATCACAGCAATGTCCATACTGTACCCTTAAACTCCTCTGCTTTTACGTTTTTGTTATCCGTTTCAATGGAAATTCCAGACACTTTATGATCTGCAAGGGGACAGGAAAAAAAAAAAGACTATTCAGCAATAATCACTCCTCCTTATACTGGATTAATTAGATATTGTCTACTAGAGAGAGCATGGGACTAAGAGCTAGACCAGGGCTGGACATGTGGGTGGCCTTGAACAATTAATCTTTTTCTTTCCATGCCCTGGCACCTGTAAAAAGTAGTAATATTTCTCTCTTACAGTATCATGATAATATTTACATGTGAGAAGTTCTATATAAACAGCAGGCATTGTTTTATACTGGGGTAATGTCTCAGTCTGTTTCTAAGTGGGGAGACTTGTATTAATCCATAAGTGTATTTTCCATTATATTCCTATTGCAAGGCAGGCATGTTTACTAAAGAATACCATGCACAGCTTCTACAGGATAAAAAAGTGTGTAATTGGTAGTTACCTCAAATTCTTGTTGAAATGAGAAAGCAAGCATTGGTCAGCATTTGTGTAGTTTAATATCAAAGAGAGGTGGAAAAAAATTCTTGGATATCTCTTATATCAGGAATACTGAAATTCCAGACAGACCAAGTGAAACAACCACTAGTCCCCCAACCAGCTACCTCCACTCCCACTGCACCTCACTATATGTCCTCTCAAGAGCTGCTCTCCTCCCAGAAAAGGACTCCAGGCTGCACGTTGCTGGTTTATGTCTAACTTTTCATCCATCAGTATCCCAAAATCATTCTCTACAGGGCTACTCTCAATCCCCTCCTCCACCAGCCTGTATTGATACTGGGAGTTGCCCCAACTCGGGTGCAGAACCTTGCACTAGCCTCATTGAGCTTCATGAAATTCCCATGCACCCACTGCTCAAGCTTGTCAAGGTCCCTCTGAATGGCATCTCATCCCTCAGGTTTGTTAACCACACCATTCAGCTTGGTGTCATCTGCAAACTTGCTGAGGGTACACTCAATCCCACTGTCCATATCATTGATGAAGATATTAAACAGTGCTGGTCCTGTACACCATCAAGGTTTTCTTCTCAGTTAAAGATCATTCCTTACTGTTCAAGTTTGGCACTACAGAGGGAATTCTCCATCCAAACTGTTCCTACAGCTCTTTCCCTCCATGATTTTCTAGTTTTTTTTCATCACCCTTTAAAAATGCAGATTGTAGTTCTATCAGTATACATAACTGTTGCCTCTGAGTCATGGAGCAATTCAGTATTTGAGTCCCCAGAACTGTAGCAGTTCAGTTGCTCATTCTATGTATCCTGTTGTGGCTAGCTGACCTTGGCCAGCTGCCAGGCACCCACCCAGCAACTCTATGACTTCCCCTCCTCAACATGAGGAGGGAGAAAATAAAATGAAAAAAAAAAAACCACCACCACAATAACCCAAACCCAACCATAAGTATAAAGAACAACAGGGTTTTATCACTTGGCAATTTCCACCCCAGGCAAAACAGACTCAACTTAGGAAAATTTAATCCAATTTATTACCAAATAAAAATAAATCAAGTGCAGGGGTTGTGGTCAGCCCATAACAACTCCCCTCTGCCACTCCTTCCTCCTCACGCTTCTCCCTTCCTCCAGCATGGGCTCCTCTCCATGGGCCACAGTTAGGGTCAGGAGCCTGCTCCAACATGCACTTCTCATATGTGCACATTACTAAAAATATCCAAATTGGTGTGCAACTATCTTGTCCTTAATATGTTTTAGAGTCACTTTTGTGTTACCCCGAAGTAGTTACAGCAGAAGTTTATAATACTTAGAAAATAAGAAACGACAACAATTCCAGCAATGGCATTTACATATCTTAGAATACTGAAATAGCAAAAAATATTTGCACTACGATTAGCACTTGGAAATTTTTTCCACCTCATCAAGAAAGAAAAAATTCCTGTTGGATTTAAAAAAAAAAAAAAAAAAAAAATTAAAAAACCCAAATGACATCCCCCTACCCCTTGCAACCAGGGAACTTCTCTCCAGCACCTCCCAAAGCAACCATTGCTCCTACTCGCCCATATAGAGCCCATCTCCTTGTTTTTTGCCCAAGCTTGGCCTAGAATAAAGCCTGGAGTCATTAAGTCATCTTCCTCTTTACCTATTAAGCCCTATTTAGATTTATGGAAAGAAAATTAGCTTTTGACTTCTACCCAAACCCTTGCTAACACTTTGTAGGAAGCATTTCTAGGACTCCAAGGTGTGGGTAAAGCCATTTATAAATTACTGGCACATCAACCTTCTCTTTCTGGACACAAACCAGCTCAAATACATGTAATTCACCACAGTATTATATTCACTCTTTCAGGAACCTGAAAATTTCTCTCCTCCTCTTTAGCACAGATGTCAGACAGGTCACTACCACAGTCTAAGCATTCAGAAGCTAGAAGCCACAAAAAGAAAACATGTTTTATTACTTCTAGGGCTGGATCATAGTATTTTTCACTACAGAAGTTTTCAAGTTATCATGAAATTACTTTGCAGACTTTGTACTGGAAGCTTGCAATTGCACAAAGTCTCCGTATTTCCCTTTGCATCAAGGGATTTATACAATAAATCAAGATCCTGTTATGAAATACAGTAATTACAAGATACAGCAGAAAAAACAAAGAAGTTCATCCAACACACAGCCTTCCTCTTCACACACACACACAAACCCTCTTCAAGAAGCAGTACAGTCCAAACAGTGAACGGGGTGGTACAGATAGCTGACTGAATTAATCATATATTCTTATCAAGCAGAAGGACATGGGAGCTCTTTAGAGCTAGAACACCTCTTTTTTAAAATGTCCTTTTAGAAATGCCTCCACCAAGTATTCAGAATCCAATGTTTAAGCTTTGCATTTTAATTCACCATATAAAGAGCAATAGTGAAGAGATGACATATTACTGTACCAGTAAACATTTTATCAAATGCTTTTACACAGACTGAAAAAAACCCCTACATTTGATTAGCTGCAAACCTCAGAAATACACACTTTCCTTTTGATAATCACTCACACAGCTGTAAGCTGATAACACTAGCTGGAGGAATCATTAAGGAAAAGTGTATTAGCCAAACCAAATCAAAGGAAACTGTGTTCCTGGAGGAAATTACATGACAACAGAATCAAAACAAAGTTACAAGTACAGGAGAAAGAGCAGTCTTGTGGTCTTTGTTTTGCCAAGTTCTAAATAGCAGGTGGTCTAGAGCAAAGCTTAACAAAGGATTTCAAAGGATACTGTAAGTTTAGGAAGTCTGATGTCCCCAGAATAAAGTGATAATGAAGCTAGTTCTCTTACTGGAATTCCTGAAAGTGAATAGGAAACCAGACATCTGTTTGGTGTTAGCATCCTTCAGACACATGACCACCTCAGGAAAACCACTGGTGACATGCTTAGATGCTGATGCAGACTTCTCAGCTATACGAACACCTACCATGAGATACTCAGACAATACCTAGAGTTTTGCCACGGTTGCATTATTTAAGCACGCATGTCTGTTGTGGCTATCCTACCGCCATATACTTTCCTAGAAGTAGGCCATAGATTACATATTTTCTCCTCCCTCTTCCCCATTTATGGACCATCTGGACAGAATCAGTTGTGAATCACCTAAAAAACCAACCAACCAACCACAACAACAGACTACTTTCTTAGTAGTCTAAGATCTGTTTGCTACAACTGAAAACCTCCCAACCCTGCTCACTGTGGCATTTACAGGGCAGACTATATTAATTAACTCCAACAATTAACAACAGGCAGCCAGGACTGAGACCCACCACTCTTCCCAGCCACACTGATATCAACAGTGAGTGTTTAAGCAAGCCTTTGTCTTCCATCAGTTCTGCTTACTGAATGCTAACCTCCAGCAAACATGCTGGAGAGGTCTTGAGGGTATTCATAGCCTCTGCATGAGTCTCCTTAACCAATTTTCAAAACTGGCGATTTAGGCACTAAAGTGTAACCTGAAATAACTGGAGCCAACTCAGCTTCACTGAATAAGTGTGACATACATACAGCATTAAGATTTCAAATTTTAGACAAGGGTTAGAAAAAATTGTCCCACATCATGGGGGAAAAAAAGAAAAAAGCTCAACTATAGCCTTCCAGTTATCTTGAGTTATAAAATGTCTTATATTTTAAAGAGCAATAATAACAGAATTTACTTTGGGTAGAGTTTATCTGTTTCACAAAAAACCCAACTCTGTGTATCTTCAGATACAGAAAATAAATAAGGGAGTAGACTGAAGGGGGGGTTGTAGGGTGGGAATAATAAATCTGTCTAGGCCTATATGGAGGGCAAGTTTGTATTGTAATAGGCATGGTGTGACTGCATAAAGGATGGCAACCTAAGAAAGGTGGCACATTTTCTGGCTGACCAAAAGGTGTATGGAGAAAAAAAAAAAAAAAAGGAACGTAAAGCACTTCTCAGCCACTCCTTTACTTATGCATTAGCTGTCAGCAGCCCTTTAGTTGTGTTTTGGAAACTGCTAGACTTAAACACAACAAGTTTTAGTCATTCAGACCCCCAGAGCTGCTGCAACTCTCCAAGACCTGGTGGTAGCACACAGCTCTTGAGAGTAGCTTAACATGTGGCAAGATTTTCAACACTCTTACTGGCTCATTAGGACCTAGACCTTGCAGATGTTTTTAATCAAGGAAGAAAACCTAAGGATCCTACACTAGGTACACATATACTATCCCTACATCAGTGGCAAATGACAAAATTTTTCCTAGCATATTGAAAAAACTACTTTTCACAAAGAAATTTTTAGTCCTTACAACCATAAGGAAAACTGTTCCTTGATACGAGCAGATGCCGTGCCGGTTTCCTGGGTTTGCAATGAAGATGTTCTAGTGTATCTGTGCTGGTAGCATTTCAAGCATCAGGAAGAAAGTATGGCTAGTTATTTTCATGCCTTAGACAGTACTAGAAATACCATGTCTTGGTCTTGACACTTGGGAATGACAGAGATACAGCAGAAGACGCAGGCTTTTTGATACTCAGAAGGTTCAAAGAACAGGGGGCTGCAGGGAATAAAAGCTGAATAACACAGCTTAACTTCTATGTCATAGATAATGCCTCTTCTGCAAGATTTGTTAAGAGCCTTATGAAAAACCTTGTAATAAACTGCAATTTGTGCGCATAGATACCTGCTAGCTTTCCCTCCCCTCCTTTTATACAAGCCCTCTCCTAACACCTGACAAATTTTCTATTCATGGAGAAATTAATCAGGTTTTTGGAGCAAGGGAAGAGTGGGGAGTAGCAAGGAGAAAACAGCTAAATCCAGTATTTGGTTTGGCGTCTCTTTTGGAAGAGAAGCTATTACAAAACTGTAATTCCACCTCTACAGCGGAGTATCTGACACACAAAATCGACCAAGAAAACCTTTCCCAAAACCCAAAGACACTTTCCCCCTTCTAGCCCAGGCTCAGAGCCATGAAAAATGGAGTAATTCTCCACTCTGCTTGCTCTCCTGGGCAGAGTCATACATTTGAAGCTGATAAGGCCAGCATCCAGATGTTAGGTCAGTTATATACGTAACACACATATTAAGTGTCTTGCTGGGAAATCAGCAGGTATTTTTTCACCTTCTAATATAAAAAGATCTCAAATTATGAGGAAAGGCAGTAAAAAAAAATTGTGTACAGATACTGAAGTACAATAAAGCAGTCAACTTTTAAGGTATGCTGCCTGCAGGACCTCTATTGCAACAAAACAAGATTTCTCCAAACAAAAAAACCTAACAAGTAGGTTGTTTTGGGGGTGGGGTGGGGGGAATCCCAAAACTTAGGCTAAAGTGATAGAGTTTAAATGGCCAAACTGCTCAAGTTTAAATAGATTTTCTTGAATTTACTACTTACACAGAGGGCTAGAGCCTAGTACAAATAACGACTATCTTATTTATATGTAGCATAAAAATAAAAACAATCTTTCACTCTCATGTGTTACAGAAAGTAGGTTTTAATCAGCTTCAGTAACTCTGCCTTCATAATGAAAATCACATGAGAAACAGAATGCAGAACTGCATTTTAATCCAGCCAGAAGGTATTTAAGCAGGGGAAGAGAAGCTTTGCCAGAAAGTGACTAAGAGTGGGATTTCCACCTGTATTAAAAGCTGGCATTGGATAATCTGAGGAGTTCTCAGTTTTAACAAGGGAAGAAGTTCTTGTGTTAAATATCTTCACTACAGAGCAAGATAACAAAGAGGTTTTCATTTATAATCCTAACCTAAGAATGAGTTAATCCTCACCTTTGTGTGTACCATTCAGTACACTCTGAAAGGCTAGCACACCAGCTGATGGTGCCTTTATTCTCAACTTTCAAGCGAAACAAAAATTCTTGAAAAGTAAAAGTAATGACACTGAAGTTTTCGGAGCCAACTATCTAAAATTATCAGTAGTAGTCCTGAGAGTTTAATATCTTGTTAATGATTCATTTCAGAGCAGAGGATAGCTCGCCCTGGAAACACAAAAATGGGAAGTGCTTGTAGAGGAGAAAGTAGAGAATAAAAATTAAGTGGCTTGGGACAAAAGAAGACGAGATTATTTAGGTCAGCCTTTCTCAAGAAACTAAACACCAAGGTACAACAACTCTAGATAAACTGAACATCCTCCTAAGTGCTTTCAGCAGTCTCCACACTGAAAGCTTACTGTACAACATGGTATGGAAAATTATGGAGAAAAATTATAATTAAAATTTACATCATTAATAATCAAAATGTAAAATTAAACTCCTTTCAGAGGTCTTTTTTGGGAGTTTTTGTTTGGTTGTTGTTTTTATTTTCATTTTCCTCTTTCCACTCACACAGACAAGAGAACAGTTTGAATTCACAGCTTGGAAAGTTTCAATGTAGCATGGAGTTTATTCCAACTGAGAGACAATCCAGAAAGCATATGCTGCTATTAACCAAATAAATATTTATAGCTCACCCTTTTACAAGACTCAAAATTCTGCTACTCTTCTTGTCTCCATAGCAATTCAGAAAGAGTTTCTGAAAATGGAGGATGGGGTTTTAAACTAGTCTGGCTCTCACAAAACCCCCTATTTTCCAGCCTTCGTCTGTTGGTTTCCACAGCAACTCAGCAGCAGCTCAAAGGCACCTTGTAAATGCAGAACAAGCCTATAGCTGCTTCAGCTGTTGCTTACTTTAAGATGCATCAGGGTGCTGATGACTCGTCTCTAATAGCATCATGTCTTACAAGACCATGAGAATAGGCTATGGGAGTAGAAACTCCTTGCCACTACTGTCCTACCTACCTCATACCACAAACTACAGCAGTGGTCTGAAGAAACAGATTTCCAGTTGCGTTACTAGGTGTAACCATTCAGCAAAACACTTGCCTGAGCAAATACCTATAGAAAATGTTGTAGAATTATTAAATTTACAAAACAAAGTCAGTGCAAACTGGCATGTTCCTCTCAAGTCCATAGCACTACACTGATTTACATAAACTGTAAAATCAGCACTGAAACAGAAGAGAGCTGGGAAATTAGAAGGAACAACCAACCTCCTCCAAAACCCATACAACCATTCTGGCCCACAATTTGAGATAAGGATCTCTGAAGTCTGCTACAACATTTAAGTGATTTTTGCTGGAATTGTCAAACAATTTGAAGAGAGTAAACACTTTCAAGAAGTCACATCATTTATATACATACAAATACACACATTACTAATTTAGCTTACTTTTCCAACCAGCATTATTAGTTACCATATGAAATTGGAGTCCCTGCTCATTCAGAATCAGTCAAGTCGTTCACCTCCCCCACTGTAGGATCATGTTTCCAGATTCTAAGAAGAAAATCAAGACCCTACAACTTTAGATCACTATAAGTAAATACATTGTTACAGTGAAGGAATGTCTCTTCCCATAGTTAGTCTTACTCATTTAAGCTGGAGCCAAACTTCATGTGCGTCCCCAGTTCTTTCTGAAGTTTATAGCAGTTTTTCCCCAGCAGGATTTCTCAACACCTTTTTGATTAATCTAAGCATTTCTACAAAGCACTTTCATTGCAAAGGATGAATACTTACAAGTATGTATTAAGTTTGGGCTTCTAAAGGTATAGGAATAGCTAACAAACCAAATCTGTGCATTGCAAACAGATCACATGTAGCAGGTAGGGTAGCTAATCTAACCAACTACACTCAAATGTCTCATTTTAAGCAAAATGTAATAATCAAAGCCGAGTCACCATTGTTACTTTATGTCCTCCATTGAAGGGGATGATACATCCAAAAAAACATTAATTAAAACTCTTTGAAGCAAATACTGACCTGGAATATCCTTCTATACTTTTATACAGTGGATGCAAGAATAACTCCTTGTTGCTTTCTCCCATTCAATTTTTACTGACTTTGGGACAGCCACAACTTCATCCTAGCTTGCATGTACATTAAAAAAAAAAAGAATCAAAAAGTATTTTCAGAAACAGTAGGATGTTCTTTAAACACAAATACTCAGCAAGAGCCTTGTGCAATGTTTTGTGGATTTGGGTATCTGTTTCAAGTAACTGGAGGTGGTGGCAGTGTTTTCACTTGGGCAAATTTTGCTGAAACCATACATTTTAGGACTGCATCCTATTAGTGATAAACAGCACTGAACTTAGCTTTCTAACTTTTTTCTCCAGTCTACTGACCAGATTCTTTGCTGACATGAGCTGGGAACATGATGTTCATTTCTCTCCTGGCCAAAAGAATTTGGTGAGCCCTTCCTAATAATCCAAATGCAACTGCCAAATTAGCTCATCCCATTTTCATTCACACATGATCTCTTACAATGCCAAATTTGCTCAGTAGTCTCTTCCTGCCAGAAGAAGCTAGCAGTCATGTTTGATGACTACTACTTTCAACCAACATCATAGTTTACAACATGAATGCATATCTTTAGCCTTAATTCTGCAGGCCTCTAACAGATAATATAGTTCTTTAATATAAAATTTTACAGAAGCACCTTCTGGCACATTTGAACAATACTAAAGCAACTCATTCAATTCAATTAAGATTGATACATATCAAGAGAAGCAAGAACAAACAGAAGATGTTTTCCATGCTTAGAGGAGAAGGGTAATTAGAAGAAATCCTCCGGAAGGTAGAGCTAGGAACAAAAGGTCACAGTGTAATAGGTGCCAAGTTTTCCCTAAAGGGGATGAAGAGTTTAAAAAGAACAAAACACACACAAACCCACACCCTCAAAAAACCTGAACAAACCAAAACCCACTACAATCTTCATCACATTAAAAGATACAAAACCAAAACAACATATGGGTATTCAGATTAGAAAACACTACAATGACGCTGGAAAGTTACACAGGAAACAGGAATAAACATAATAGAGTAACTGTATTTTATTTATTTTTAAATCAAGCATAAATATTAACATGGTGATCATGACAGCTTTTTGACAGAAGAGGTGTGTTAGGAGCCACATCCTGGAGAATATTTGGGCGTTTGCTAATGATACACACTATGCTTTGTGTCAGAAGAAGAAGGAAAAGCTCAGTATGTGAGCTAACATTTACAATTCACTGGTTTGCTGTTTCATGTAATAGGATTTGATGATCTTGCCTGTGGGTACTAAAGAAAGTACCAGCTGCTTCACTTTCACAGAAGAGAAACACAAAGGTGTCAGCAATTCTGTAATGCTGTAAAACTACAATTAAAAATAAACCAGGAGACAGAATTATTTGTATGGAAGACAAATAATTTTGCCAGAATTAGTCTTAGTCACAGTTAAGAGATAGAACCAGGAACATAGAGAGCTGAGAATTTGAGTTTGTTTTTTTGTTGTTCTGTGTGTGGTTTTTGTTGTTCTTTTGGGGTTAAGCGATTTGATTTCATTTAATTTTTTTTTTTTAAAGAATAAACCATAACTGATCAAGGATTCAGCCCCTTGGGTCACTACCTTCTCCAGTGCAGCTTAGCCCTTAAAAGTCTAGTAGTTAAAATGGCTATATTGGAATACTCTAGAGTCCACATAAGATATAACATCATCAAAAAACACGTTACATTTCTAGAATAGTCAATAGATCAACACATTTCACAAAACCACAACTCCCAGACAGGCATATATGTTGCTTTAAACTACTGTGTTGCCATCTGCTTTGCCTGCTTCTGCCAGTATTCCCATTACAACCAAATGCTCAAGAGATACTGATAGTATAGAAACTTGTGTGACACTGTTATTGCTTAAACAGGTATTTCCTTTAGAAATAAGACTAAGTAATACCACTTTGAAGGTGGTTGTGCTCCCTTCAACTCAGGCCAACTAATTTCAGTTTAAGCATCTCTTTGAGCAGGGTGATTGAAGAACAGGCCAAGGACTATGCTGGCAAACAGACTATACAGAGAGGCAGACATCAGCATAAGCACATAAGCACAACTAACAACCTAAAATAATCATATTTCATAGCACATTTTTATGTATAAGATTTCAGCAAGGCTCCTTGAAGTTATAGGGGATTCAAATGTAGCATGTAAGTGCAGGATTTCAGCCTTTACAGCAACATGATGTAGAGAGATTAGTACACCCCCAACACTGAAGGTGTTTAAGTTCTTAACAAATCTAGAGCAGGTATACTATTTTAAATATCATGTCTGTAAACTGAGTTACTAGGACTGTAGTCAACTTCTTTACATACATATTGGACACCCAAGCTACATTGTTAGTATGACTGATACTCTAGTTACAATTTGTCCCTCTCCTGGCATTCATGCAATGCAAGCTATTTCAGCTTCCAAGGAAGGGCAAGTTTCTCCTTATTCTCTCCCAGTATTTGGTTAACTGCTTGTAAGATCTAATTTCTGCTAGGATCCAAATGTACAGCATTGCTTCAGTAATGAACAGCAGCTCTACCTCCAAGCTGCTCTTTCACTTCGATTATTTACATCAGTACACACAATAGTTAAAGATGCCAATAACCTCCAAGTTCAACTATACCCCATACCGAAATCAGATTAATTTAAACCCAGTTGTGTTCAGTTTATGAAATGCTAGGCTGATCCTAAGCACTGATTTATTTCTAGCTTTCCAAAGTGAAGTGTAAATCTTTTGTGTTTTGTTATATAAACATTCTATTCTTCTAGCTCCTGTTATTTTACCAGAAGGCAAAAGTATCTGCAGAAAAGTTTTATAACATTTTCACAAAAAAATATAAGTTTTCTGTGACTGTTGGACTAAACACTAGCTTGAAAAAGTAAGAAAAACCAGCTTTGATGTTCCATAAAATATATTAAGTTTGCTTTAACTCAAGAAAAGTGTTCTGCACCTGAAAGTCTGTACTGAACTGGCTATCCCTCTCCTCTTTCTCTGTTTACATCAACATCAAAAAAGTTTAAATGCTTATACAGAGATATCACTTTATTATTCTCCCAACAGCCATTTATGTTAGAAAGCCACTGCACTCTGACAAGTGGGCAAAGTGAACAGCAACTGCATGCAGACTGTTCATCTTGAGGACTTAGCTAGAGATACAACTGGAACATGAATGAAAGGAGTATGCTGTGACAGGGGAAAGTAGAGACGAAAACAAGGGGTTTAGTTAGTCTTTCTACATATGGTGCTGATTCTCTGTTGATAAACAGCTTCCCCAGATGACTTTTATCCCCTTGAACATTATTTATTGAAGGGCTCCAAAGATGAGTGCTATAAGTACATTAACTTCTGGAAGTATGCCCGAGCCACCATTTCAACAGACTGACACTGAACATGTCGAAAGAGAAGAATCACATTTGCTTTTTACATCCAGTAAGTTTTGGAAGACTTCTGTATCACTTGATTCCAATAGCACTAGTTGATGTCCAGCATGTGGGTCTTATTTAAAAAGGGAAAAAATACAGTAAAATAAAACAATTGACTTACAAATGGAATTACGTGAAGGCCTCTTTTGCAAGTAGCAAAACCATACACTAACATTCCAAAGGGTCACTCCTTGATGCCAAAGCATACTTCCACCATGGATGTATCTACTCCTGTCTACCTCCTCTCTCAGGCACCAACTTTGATGTTACCAATGAATTTGGAGTGTCTGGATTTGTTTGTTTTACTGGTCACTCCAATACTACAACAGCACAATCTTAATCTTATGAAACCTTACTACTACCTGACTGTCCCAACCCTCCCTCTTTTACATTTTAAGCTGCTGTATTGCTCTATTCCAATATTGAAATACTGATTTTCCTTTCAGAAGCCTCTCAAATGATTATGACATTCTTGTATATCAGTGAATCACATTACACCAGGAAGGATCATTCAGCAGCATTTATTCCAAAACACAAAGTATACTCAAGTACTGACAAAAATGAAAACCATTTATCTTTCACATAAAAATATTTACTGACATTTAAATGGAAAGTTACTAAGCCTTCTCAGAGGATAAAGACCTTCTCTATACTGTCTAACATCTAAGCATTGCTCTTAATGACCTTTAAATTGGATTTCATGTTGACATTAAAGGAGAAAGAAAGAAAAAGGGGGGGTGAGAGACACACTCCTTCCCCACCTTCCAAAGAGAATTCTGTGATACATATCTGGTTTTTAAAGAAAAGCAGGGGGGATGGAGAGAGCTAAAACAAACAAACAAACCCAAACAAAGCAACAATACACAGCAGAAGAATTAACCCAGCAATACTTGTCATGTATTTTTGTTTCTGAAGAATGCTAAGCAGATACCAGTGATGCCTTTTGTTGATATTCTACTACTTCAGGTTTAGAGATAATGCTCCTCTATTTAATTATTCCTACTGTTAGGAGCTGCAAATATCTGAAACAAGCTGGAGTTGTTTATGTGCAACGTAAGTCACTGATTAGTTTGAATCTTCTAAATCTCAAGCAATGAAATACATGCATTTATATGTTGGAAGTTATTATTTACATCCTTCTACAAAACTTCACATATAACATGTTAATTGACAAAATACCATATTGAAATTTATTTAGTTCATCAACAGCATTTAAAGAGTCTTAAGTCACATTTATTACAGAAAGCACATATTTCTGTTTGCACAACTTAAGAGTTAACTTAGTGCACACACCTTTCATATAGCATGGGTCAGCTAAGTGCTTTATTCTCAGCAGGGCCTGACTTCCCCAAATCTATATTTTAGAAGTGTTCTGGTTTTCAAGCAAGCTCAACATCTTAACACCAGTCAGCTGGACCCAGCAAAGCTCTGTAGCACAAAAACAGTGGCTCAGAATGCTCCAGCCAATGCTACTGAGCAATGCCTCAAGCCAGGGCTGCAAGGGTCAGCAGCCCTCCATGGGTCTTGGCACACCAAAGCTGTTCATTCCTTCTCATCTCCAGACACACTGTACTCTCAGTTCTCTGTATTTAGGCAGGGAAGCAGCCTTCCCAAATACAAAACTATAGATCTTCATTATTAAATACATGGTACAGTTTGCTTGAATCCCAGTTTCAGACGTGCTTATCACCACCAGTTTGAATGGTGTCAATGTTGCATCAAAATCTTGTCACACTCCCCAAAATCCCAGTCAATCTGGCACAAAGGTACATAAAACAAGAGCCACAAACAACAACGCAGGAGTTTAAGAGAGAATTTCTAACCTTTGTGGTTGAATAGCTTAAAGACTGGAGGAGGGTGGCCAAGAGTCAAAGTACAAAGAACAAATACTTGCTTTTTAGACTGTTACAGAGAAACAGAAAGGGTATTGGAACACAACAGCTAGCCATAATATGCATCTAAATACACCTACAGATATCATGCCAAATGGTGTTTTTACTCATTTTTGCCAATACAGCTACTAGAAGGCTTCAGTTATGAACTAAGGCCTGCCAGAGATAAGTACTGTCTATAGACAGAAGTTTACCACTTGAATATAACTCACATAGTATGTATTCAAACTCTGTTTTTCTGCCTATCATTTTCTCATTTATTTACAAGTCTGCTAAGCATAAACACTTCTCTAACTCTAACCCAGCTCTAGCAGAGATAAAAGTCCTTAACATACCACCCCCAAGAATTTCTCCCAGTTCATACTGGAAACTTTCTGCAGGCTGAGATATAACAAAGAAAACAAAGTGATTCTGTACTATATTATTTTGAGCAAAAGTCACTTCTCAAGAATGCATGTTCTATCATTACCTCCAAGTACTATGCTAAGTTTGTGAACAGCAAATATAGCTCCTATTGTTAACATTATCTGGTATCAAAACAACCCTAGAATACATCACTTTCCATCCAAACAATATGTTTTGTTTCCCTTTGAGTCTGATCCAGTGGTTTGGATGGGCTTGAGAGCATGTTCAACCCTTAAGGAGCTAATCCAAACAAAACCTATCTAAATATATCTAGTGAAACTTCATACCTGCAGATTCTGTTCTTTCCAGCTCAAGTCTGACTGTTTCTTACTGTTTTTAAACAGCAAGTATCATGTTGTAGCTATTCCAACGCAAGTTTGATCTTCACATCTCCTACTGAAAATGTCTAAATATTGAACTTGTAAAAAAGCAAGCATTCAAAAAGGCTCATTACCAGATTTTCCTATCATGTTTTCCCATGCAAATATTCTTTGAGAGAAACTGGATGCCTGCTTTAATTCCTATTAATCAGGAGGGGGTTATAGACTTACTAGTGGTTCAACAACTACTGCTGTTGTATTACTTGCTGTTGATAGAAATGTCTATTTTCCCCCTATTCTTTCTCCAAAAGCTCCTTCACCTCCCAGTGTACATTGGAAACTGACAAATGAACAGGACCAGATGTTCAGCTGTCAAGTTCACCTTCTGCCTGGTTTAAGAAATTTTATATAAGCACTTGAGTGCTCAGTGATATACTGTGAGCACAGAGGTGACAGAATGCATTGCAGCCCTGCAGAAAATAAGTGGCTTTGGAAATACAGGTGAGCACAAGCACTGGCAATCATCCAAATGCTCCTCCAGCCTTCTTTGCTGTCTCATTCTTCGAAATACATATTCATTTCCCTAAAAAAGTAGCATTTAGATGAAGGAAACAAATAATTTGTCTTGATTACAAGGCATCATAATATTTGCTCTAAACTTCCTGTGGTGGAGTTAGAGCACAATCACACACAAGGCTTTGAGGCAGATGCGACAGGCTTTTCTGCAAAAATGTTTTGTTAAAACTGATAGTGCTTTGAGAAAGTACTCAGGATGGGAAAAGACGTGCCAGGAAGTAAAACTATAACAAAGCTAGTGTTACAAAATTGGGAATGGGGAGGGGGGGGAAGGTGACCTAACTACAATAAAATTAATTACTGGTAAATCAATTGCCTTTCAGCTTATATACAACACTTCGTTCCGTTTCCATGAACTGCTCACCTCTTCGTAAATCAGCCACTAAACTAGAAAGTGAGAACTTGTAAACCATCTGTTTTCTCACATATATGCAATAGTGCAACAAAGTTATTATGGCAGAAAAAACAAACAACCAATCGGCCAAACAAGAAAAAACAGCAATAGGATAGTTCATTGTATACATCCACAGGGACACTATTGCAAGCAATTTTTTTGTTTGTATATCATTGTATAACTTCAAGGGAACCTTAATTTAGCCATTCCATATGGCCCTGGCAAATAGTCTGAATGACAAATACAAATGTCTACCTTGTGCTTCAGTTGTTTTGATATATATGATATTTATATTGAGACGGGGACATTTCTGGCTGTGTGAACATTTCTTAGTAATCTTCCTTTACGTAACCATTTAGACTAGAGTCACCTTTACCACTGTCAAAAGAAAGTGCAACACTAAGCCTTACTTACAGAAAAGCATTCCCAAAAGGGATTGCCAGCTGCAGGGACCGATGATAAACAGACTGTCCTCAGAAGTACTCCAACAGAAAGATGACATTTTGAGTGTTGATAGACTCCAAGTAGATCATACCATATGTAAACTTTTAAATCCCCATTTCAAAACTAAATTACTAGCTGTTCTTGCCCCTCCAAAAGCACTGATGACCCAAACCTACACCTCCTCCCACACAAGAGAAGCTTGCTTACTGCTACTGCAGAAGAGTCATGTGCATGTCATTGTCCATATTCAGTGAAGACACACCACTATTACTTACTCATGTGAAGTTAAGAGAAAACTGGAATTTTTTTTTTTAGTATCAGTTGTACAAGAAGATTCTCCCATACTGAAGAAGTGGAATTCTTTCTTGTGGCCACTAGCACTTCAGAAGAAGCTAAAGCACTTGGGGCACCCTTTATGGAAGTGTAAAGTCTTCTCTAACATTTATAGCTCACTTTAAAAACAGGTCTGCACACCCCTCCCCATAACGTTTGGGTTAATCAGTGGATGCAGATACATTTGGTAGCTCTAGGTCACAAAAGATGATCCCATGTGCTTTGTTAAATCAGTCAGCTAAAAAGGTGAACTCGAAGTTCAACTACCTGCAAGTTCTCACCTAATCATTTGTGATGTCATCAGGCAGTTTCTGCAGCAAAACCTGGCAGCTACTGTGTTGCTGCCGAAGCAGTCTGCAGTAGTGAATATAGGTATAATTGTGTAATACAGGAAACAATCACAAAAATATCTTTGGGTGATTAAGTTAAAGAGCCAATGAGAAGACCTCATCCAAGCTCAATTAGATCTGCTAATGACAGTGGTAGTTTCAACTCCCATTATTAATGCCAGATGCCCTATTATATTCACAGTTAACAGAAATACATGTCCTATGACATCAACAAAGATTTGTTGCAACATTAAATCTGAGAAAACAAGACCTCAGAGTCCAAGCAACAGCAAAAGCAAGTCCTTCACTTGCATACACTTATTTTTCCTAGTACAGGTATTACTAGATAAGTATGCAGTCTTACATATTTAAGAAATCTCATCTTACCTGAATACGGACTCTGATTTCTAAATCTGAGTAAGTCCCTATGAAGTCAATGTGGCAAACAAAGAGGGTTCGACCAAAGACTGAAGGTTAACAGTGTTCTCAATTTTGAGTACATCAGTGGTACATCCCATTTAAAGACTTCCACTGTCAATTCCTACAGCAAGTACAGTGATGCTTTCCTATTTCTTGTCAGGAGCAAAGGGGAAGACACAAAAGTGTTTTCTGGTCTAGAACCTCCTGTTGAAAGAGTCCTGAACACTAAGGAGTATTTGTTTTAAAGCCAAAAATAAACAAACAAATAAAAACTCACCTTATTTGTTGCTCAAACTACCCTTTGAGGTCCATCAAATGTTTAAGACAATTTATTATCTCTGCATTGTAATCACAGACACATTGTACTAGATTTGCTTCCAGCATCACCATCTTAAGTTTCATTTCTAATGCACACTAACACAAGAAAAATCACACCTAGGAGATTCACAAAAGGGCCACTTCATCAGTATGTACTATCTCCTCCAACAGTAGCCATGATGATTAATGACAATCATTTCTGTACGTTTTCCAGCTATCTTGGCAATAGAGCTCACAAGTCTTACCCTGTGGCACCTTTTAAAACTTTCCAGAAAACATCAGTTTCAGGAGCTTATACAACAGAGAATATGACTGAAGACCTCCAACTCCCTTACTTTCCCCTAAATTAAAGGTGAAAGAGAAGCTTGAACTCAGAGAAACCACTATTTCTGTGGATCATTAATATTTCTTAGTAGGTTTTCACTGAAAAGCATTCTAAATCTCGGCACTGTTCTTGGCTGTGCTGGTGTCCTGTGACTGGTTTACACAGCCCTTAATTTCTGCAGCTAAACTACAAAACAAGTTCTCTAGACCTACTCCAAAATATAATACTTACACACTCCAAGTATCAACCACTGTTTCCTCTTCCTCTTTAGCTCCTGCCCATTCCCCACTATCTCCATGGCACGTTGGGCCCCAGTCCCACATAAGAGACCATTCAGCCTTTACTTCTGACCCGGATGTCAGAATTACTCGGTCTTATTGCTCATATGAACATACTCCAGCCACTGGAGCACCAGCAGACTCCTGATTGCCTGGACTTCCTCTGGCTCACACAATCAGCTTTTGCATGCCCACCTATAGTCACTTGCTTCACGTGACAACCTCTTATCAGCACCTTACTCAAACTTTCTTCCCACCTGGCATTTCTTAGGAAATGGGACAGGAAGAGGAAAAAAGAAATACAAGTCTGACAACAATGCAGACACCAGACTTTGATCCACTGTACTGCTTCCAAACCACCCTCCATTTCCTCACTGGTCAAAGCCAGCACTGCCAACAAACCACTGAACACACTGAAACCTGCCACCAAAAAAACCCCACAAGAGCATCATCTGCTCAGATGCACCCATGCAATTAAAAACAAAGAAAGAAAAAAAATCAAAGAAAATAATTTTTGTTATTATTTACTATGTGATAAAGTCTGTGCTAGCTGCTCATCTAACAGCCTGAAGTTTCTGTAAGGTCTGTAGAGGCAAAGACAGAAGAAAAGCAAAACCACCATCAAAGACCTAGACATGCATTACTTCAAGTCTCTCCTCAACAGGACTCCTTCCTCCTCTGTAAAAAAGGATCTTCCACATAAGCAGATTTCTATTTTGTGGGGAGGAAGGAAAGATAAATTACAAAACATACCAAGCATCAGCCCCATGGACTGATGAACAGACAGAAGCCCCATAGACTGAGAACCCATCCCAGACGGTCACTTTATTGCAAGATAGCGCTACATAATTCTTTCCAAAACATTATTTCTTTGTACAGCCCCTTTCCCTAAAATACCAGCAAGCCACAAGAAGATATGATTTAAAGGCAACAGCCTTAACACATAACTGGCACTATGAACACTGTGCTGCTTTGCAGGTGTGTGGCTCCACGATCTGGTTTTTTTTTTTCTTATTTCCATGTGTTTTCCGGGCAGGGCAGCTTTTGCCAACTTATTTTAACAACACCCCCTCCCCTTTTTGTTTGTAATGAGTTACACAATAGGACCATAAAAATACTGGAAACAGAAGCCTGTTCTGGAGTTGCAGCATCCAGTGCTGACAACAGAAAACACACACCCCTCACTTGCTCATTCATCTTGTGAAGGCCATCAGAAAGGCAAACTATGCTGCCCGCATCCTAAAGTTTGCATCACTGCAGGAAGCCACTGCCTTGCGCTGAAACAGGGCCGGCTTAAAAGAGGTTACATCTGTGTGGAAACAAGAGACACATGGAAATAATCAGCGCCTACTCCCACCCCCTCATCGCTTTTATTTCGCTGTTGGAAACACGACTTGGCTCCTCTCGCTGCCAGGGCGAAGGAGGGGACTGTATCTCGCTGTGGCTCCCCTCGCCCTGTCCGAGGGCTCCGTGGACCAGAGCGGGCGCGGCTCTCGGTGGGGCAGGGTTGGGCTGGGCCTGGGCGGTGGCTGGGGAAGGGGCTGGGCACCCCCGGGCCAAGATCTTACCCCTCAGTACGCACTTCGGGGACACCGTCCACCCCGCGGTCGGGGAGCGGAGCGGCGGGGGCTCTCCCGGGAGATTGCGGTACGCGATAAGACCCCACGCCTGCCCCGCGGAGAAGGGACGCGGCCACTTACAGCTCAGGACTCCCAAGTAACCGAAGAGCAGCAGGCGGAGGCTGCGGCTCGCCATCTTCGCCGGCAGCAGCCGCTCCCCGCCGGCAGCAGTGGCTAATAATCGCCGGGCGACGGCGGCGGGACCTGAGGCACAGCCGTGTGCGTGGGGGGGCGGCCTGGCCTTGTCTCGTCTGGCCTGGCTTCGGCTCAGCTCGCCCCGGGGAGATGGGGCGGTGCCCACGGGCCAGGGAGGCAACTGAGAAGCAGGTGCGGCAACAGAAGCGCAACAGCCGCTCCCGCCGGCTCTACCTCCGCACCGGCCCTTCGCTGCCGCCCCAGAACTTTTAACACGTGCGAGGAGGCGCGGTCCCGCCCCGCGATGGAGCCNGGCCCTGGGCGGGGGGGAGCTGCGGCGGGTGGCAGCTCCGCGCCGGCTTCGGGCGCGCCGCTCTCCTCCTCCTCCTCCACCTCCTCCTCCCCAGCCGGGGCAGTGTTCCCGCGCATCCCGGGGCTGTATCGTGTGGTGTTCAGCAGCTCTTCCCTCCGGCTTATTTATTTATTTTTAAACTGTGAGATCTTTATAAGCTCAAGGACATTTGTTGCAACAGATGAACTTTTCATTACACAAACCTTAAAACTCCTCAAAGAAGATCACAGTTCCTGTTGGCCCATTTCCCAAAGTCAAACCCACCTGGGATGGAAGTAGGAACAACAGGGTGCAATCACGGAACACAAATGTGGATGTTCCGGACAAGAAGACAGCGAGGCGAGTCGCTGCTTTAAGTCGCAGGCTTGGAACAAAGTCACAGTGAGTCCTTGTGCCTGTGCAGCTGGACTGGTCAAAATCCCATCCGCTGTAGGGTGCATCCGTCAGCCGGCAGCAGATGGACTACACGGTGATCTTCGAAGTCTTTTTAATAAATAGTTTATACCAATCTAGAAGATTCTTGATTAAATATAGAAGAGGTGTAATGGCCCTTTAAATTTATGAATCAAGGAAAATTACTCATTGTGACAGTTAATAGTGTGTCTGAGTAGTTTCTAGTAACATCTTAAAAATACATTAACACTGATGTAATATGATTCTATAACAAGAGTTGTAGCACTGGCATTTCTTTCATTTCTTTTCCCAGCAATTTTGGCTGGTTTTTGTTAGACTGTAGCAAAATAAGGAAAGAGTGTTTACAAAAAAAAAAAAAAAAAATCTTAGCTATTTTAATGGAGACAAAAGTAGGATGCCATGATGGTCTTCAGATCAAAATCGTCTTAGCTTATTTTTCACAGGCAATACTCTGTGTAGAATGCAAGTAGTATCTCTGCAAAAAATGTGCATATATATAGATGTCTAATATATATTGCTAGTATAATGGTGACATGCATTTAATAGAATCAAAACTATTCCGTAGGCAACAGAAAAGTTCTTTGTGTGTTCCAGCACATTGTCACTTTAAGCATATGCAAAGTTTAATTGATTTTAGAACTGCTTTACTGTTTAAAACACACAAGGTAATAGAAAAAGCATGTTGATACAGAATTTAAATATATGGGAGGAGCCTGATGGAAAAGGTACAGGGATGGGGAATATTAAGAAATGGCAGTATGGAATTAAATTAAGGGATAGCTCATAGGATGACTGCTAAAGCTGATGTAATGGCAAGGAATTGATGAGATTAATCATGAAGAGAAGGTATCCCACTAGATGGTGGGATGAAGTTTGGACCTTTGCAGTAGCCTTTCCACTACAGTAAACATTCAGCTCTAGTTGCCCAAATACATAGGCTCATAAATAGGGTTTAATTTGCCTTTCATTGATGTGACTCTTACACCACAGTAAATCTACTTAAATGCATAGGTTTAAATAAACATGAAGTCAGAGTGAAGTTCCTTTTTTTCCCTGCTGTTAACTGTTTTGTTTCTCTTGCAAGTGAAGCAAACATCCAGTGTACAGGATTGCTTCCCCCACATTTCTCTGACTTTTTCTAGTGTGGTTTCACAGTACTTTCACAGTTTCTTTACATTCCCTCTTTTTACAGAATTATTGGAAAAGTGGTTGTAATGCTCTTCTGTATGTGCTTTGCTGAGCAATGGTATTCTTAAAAATACTATTAAGTACTTCGTTAGAAGAGCATGAGTGCTATCCATATTTTTAATCTTTTTAAGATAAATATAGTAAAAATATTTTCATTACAGAGCACATAGAGCTCAGCATGGAGAAATTTGTTCAAGATGCTTAGTTTAAACAGTTATTCCTGTAGAGCTTTCCATAGAGACTCCTTTTTAGAATAATAATAATAGTCTGTAATTAACATCTGCACACAGAATGCCAGTCAAGAATAGTCATCTTATTTTGTAATAACTATTCTAGTCAAGTTCTCTATATAGAAAAGCCCTTATGAGTTGTGTGGATGTGCAACATGATTTCAAGACTTAAATGCTTCTTAATGATCTCAATAATACAGAAACCAAAAGATTACCCTCATTTCATTAGATGATATTTTAGATAAGTCTACATTCTTACATTGCAATGGAACTCTTTCTCCCTTTAATGAAACTTTCTGTCGTAAATGTGGAGTGCTGATGATTGACAAACTGTTCTAACAAAAGTTCACTTCTTTTATTATGGTGGCATCAGTCTGTTAAAGAGCTCTGTGAAAAAAGTTTTGAAAAATAATTTGCAAAAATTATATGAAACACAATAATGCAAAACTCTGACTTTTACCATTGGGAACATTTCATTTTTCTTAGCTATAGGGTGACAGAAATGAATACAACTCAACTCCCCTAGTTACAGTAGGCTTTGTCTCCTTTCTACTTCTGTGGCATCTTGGTTTTTTTCCCTGCTTCACCTTAATTGCTTTAACTCCTATCTGGGGGAAAAATGCCTTATTTAGCTGGCAGATTATTTGCTTGTTTTGTATTTGGAAACTGAAAGCTCTGAGCAAGTAGAGTTTTAATAAAAGAAGCAAAATTTTTTTAAAAAATTCAGATAGTCTTTTTTCCCCCCAAGCTGTTGTTGGTGGCTGTTTGGACAGCACGCCATAGAGTGCTATGATAGAACACTGTATCTCTATTAGACTGTTAAAATATTTCATATTTAATGTGTCAGCCAAACTTAAACCAAGAAAGCCACAAAATGTGAGGGTAGAACAAGATAACAGTACAAATTACTTGTTCTCAGTAGCTTTTATCTCTGAATCCTCCCCCTCCGTTTTCTGGAATGTCTTGCATGATTTTATCTTTGACTTGCAAAGTACAGTACCAATGCTATTTTTTTTTAAACTGAGTTTGCAAGATTACTGCTACTAACTCGATAGCTCAGTGCAAACAAAGGTGCATTTCTAAAAAAAAATATCCACCAAATTGGATGTCATTTTAAGACTCTTCTCAGTTCAATCTTAGTGAGCGATACATTAGCCACAATGCTGGTGGTGGTAGATTCAAAATTATTTTGCTGCAGTGTTTAAAATGCTTTGGTGCTCCATGGTAGCATGAAGAACACGTTTCTTAGTATGTAGTTCCACAGTATTTTTTCATCCAAGGCCATGGATTACTGCTACCACTTCACTTGTGAACAGAAACAAGTATACAAAGCTGTACTTTAAGCCAGGTTGCTGAAATAATGTGGAGAAAACGTAATCTTTCAGCAAAACTGATCCTGCAATTTGTATCACTTCAGTGATCTTGTGTCTAGTGCCTTGTACTGTGCTGCTGCAGTTGTCTATCTAGAGGGAAAGCAGCGAGAAACAGCTAAGAAATGCAAGAGGAGGGACAGGAATTTTTAAGCTGGCTTTGCTTTTGAAGCAGTTTGTGAGCTCAAAGCTGGCTTTGGGACCATGAGGGTGATAAACCATCATGGTTTGTCACTTTTGTGTTACTGCTGGGTCACATACTCTGGCAAAAGAGCAATTATGGGGTTCCTGTTGCCTCAGAGGTCAACCTATCATTTTCTGCCCATTATAAAATAACATCCATGGTTTTCCTGAAAGTCAAGGGGCTTTATGAAGGTCGATTCCCTGTAATTATTCTTGGACAGTTTTGTTACCCTTCTCTTCTCCATACCACAATCATGCTGTGTTGTGACATGCTAAAAGCCTCTGGATTTCAGCCAAACTCCAGAGTACTTCTGTGTTAGAAGGCTTTTGTCTTTTGGCATTGCGAGATCAATAGCTGGGGGATTACAGGGCCAGGGGTTTTTACCCCCTCATGGAAGATTCAAGTAAACTTACTGCAGTAAACAGAGAAATATTACAATTTTGAGGCAACATGAATAAAAAATAAGCTTGAGGACTGAACTTTTTAATTAACACCAAACTGTTGCTAGTGGTTGTTTTTTTTTTCTGCTTTTTTTCAGGTGCTCTAGAGATGCCAACTGAACCCTGGGTGAAATTTCCAGAAGCTTTGGATGTCTTTTGATTTTCACTGGGAGGGGGTGGGTAAAACTTTGCACTGTCACTCTGTGGATGAGGACTACCAAAAGGCAGAGGGCTATGACTATCCTCCTCCTGTAATCTTCAATGTGTTACAAGTCCCGGGAGGCTTTTTATCTGTATCGTGTTTCCAGAGCAACATCAAACAAGTGGAATGAGGGACCAGATATTCTACACCGTTTTTCTGAAGATTAAGCTGAATAAAAAGTGGCAATACTTGTACAAAAGAAAATTTAGAGATTAGAAAGTGGCAATTTTAAAGAGAGACAGGCATATAAGGAAGTGTACGCTATTAAATAGTGTGATTGGCATCCCTGCTCAGTGGGGGGAGGTTGGAACTAGATGATCTTTAGGGTCCCTTTCAACCTGGCCATTCTATGATTCTATGATAAATAGGATTTTACTCCTGTCATTCAAGGCTTCCTCAGAACAGGGACAGAACAGGGTTTATCTCAAACATTTTGAATTTATTTCCTCATAGAGTAAATATGTTCTGTTTATACTCTCCACTGTGAACTTTGTGGGTTTTTTTTGACTATTTAAACCAAGATGCGCAATGGAACTCATACACGCAGCATGGGGCCTCTGACGAGAGAGTTAAAAACCAAAGGCGAGGCAGGCCAGCTCCTCGCTACCCCGCAGGCTGCCTCCAGCCCAACCCCTCCACCTCGAGCCGCCGTCGCCGCCTCGCAGACCCCGCGTTGAAGACCCCAGCGCCTTCTTCCTGGTGCCGCCTGGCGGCCGATGGCGGGGCGGTAGGCGGAACTGCGTTGCCGGCATCTTTGTTTCCGGGGGAGCTAGGGGAGGATGCACCAGGGCAGCGGGACTGAGCCGGACCATGGCGGCATGCTGGTCTGCTCGCTACGGGCGGGAGGGGCGACGTGAGTGGCGGCGAGCTGAGCCGAGCCGAGCCGAGCCAGGCTGGGCGCGGGCGCGGCAGAGCGCCGGGTGGGCGCGGCGCGGCGCGGGGCCGGGCCAGGCCGGCTTTGGGCTTGTCTTGTGCCAGTGCTTTAAAGGGCCTGGCCGACCCAGACGGGCCGCTGTGGCCATGGGCCAGGACGCAGCAGCCGTGGGCGGTGGGAGCTGCCGAGCGCCTTGCCCGCGCAGGGGCGAGGTCGCGGGTGCGGTGGCGCAGGGCAGTCTGCAGAGTTCTGTCTGAGGGAAGGACCTTTGCAGCCAGAAAATGTCATTAAGGTTTCGTTGCTTCAGAGTTTTCTGCTGTGACTTCATGCAGGCATTTCAGGGACCAAGTGTGGGCAGGCAGTGAGGACTTGCTGAAGTGTTCACCTTATACATATTGGGACACACTTGGGTTAGCAGTGCAGTGGCAGGGCTTCCTGTATTTAGAAGCCAACATAAAGAGGCTCTGAAAAGACCTTATTGCTTATTTTAGGTCGTTCCTTTTACCAGGGTTCATCTCTGCTCCAGCTGTTTCTCGACTGACATCAGATGAAGTGATTCAGATGCGTAATGAACTCTTCACCAAAGAGAAAGAGAGACAGTTGTCTCTTTACCCACGAATTGAAAAAATTGAAGTAAAATACACTGGGAAATCACACCCTGGCACTGTGTTTGTAATGAACAAAGCTTTGTCTACTCCGTACAATTGTGCCATGCGTAAGTGAATGGACTCTTAAACTAACAGCATGCCACTGATGATGAAAATTATGTTGCCAGTTGAAGTACTTGTCATCTTAATTTGAAATGTTAATATTACTGATATTTTAATGACCAAGATAACAGACATACATTCAGAATATTCGTGTCTGGTAAATTTAAAATATATCTGTAGTAAAATACATCAGCATAAACTGAGCTGATTTTTGGAGGCTTTGTTAACAGCTTATCTTTTCAAGTCATTTATGAAACTGAAACTTGCAGTTTGTTGTTACAAATGCAGGACTCTAAACTGCTGACTCTGAAAGTATAATTAATAGCTTTGTAATAATTTTTACTTTCTTTAGATCTAAGTGAATGGCATTGCAAGAAATCTGTTCTAGATCTTGTGGATGGTGAAGTCTGGGATATGTACAGACCCTTGACCAAATCATGTGAAATTCAGTTCCTTACTTTCAAAGATGAAGATCCAGGGGAAGTAAACAAGGTAAGCCTGTATCTTACCCCATTGTAGATGCCCCAGATTATGACTGCTTGATTCTGTATGTCTGTTTCAGTTCCATGTCCATTTACTTTCTTGAACTTTGTCGTTGTGGAAGTTAAGATATTTTTATTAGTTGGTTGGCACATCATGGTTACCATCAGCTGGACCAGAGTGTGGGCTAGGTGATGTGTGGTCATCCCTTTCAAGCTATATTGTATTATTCTGTGATTTCAGATTTAAATATCCCCAGGGAAACATCTGGCTTGCATCTGAAACGCAGTTGTAGGTTGTTTTTTTTTTTAATTGATTCTATAGGGAAAATTATCTCCAAATAAGAGTTTTAAATACTAAAGTAATGCTTGAGTGGACAGCTAGGTTTGTACATCATTCAGTTAAATGTTGGTATTCTTTTGGAATAATTCTGGTGTTGATCTAGTAAGAGTTGTTAGCTTCTAGGAAATAAATCTGTTTTGGGATTCTCTTTGTAGGCCTACTGGCGTTCCTGTGCCATGATCATGGCGTGTGTGTTAAAGCGGGCATTCAAAGATGAGTACTCAGTCAATCTGATTAAAGCTCCAGAAATGCCAGGTGATAAAAGTGTTTTATATTGGGTTGTCGTTTGCTGCTTCTTAAGTGAGTGTCTAATAGTATTACCAAATGAACACAGGCTGTTTTTCCAGTAACTGAAGGTACTTAGCACTGATGTGTATTATGTGCTCTTTTTGTAGCCTACAACAAATTAATCTATAGAAATCGCATTGAAAACATTTTTCGTTATTGAAGTACAGAAAATTGATCTGTGTAGCAACTGGGTTTCAGACCACTTAGAATTTCATAGTTCAAGGTAGTAACTTAAATACGTAACCTTTTTATTGTGAAGTTACACGAGTAAGGTAGTTAGAAGATGTGATGTTTCTGTGAAACTTTCTCTAATGGCTGCATAACCTTGTAAGCAACTGAGTTACCAAAAATTATCAAGTATACACCAGGTTGAAAGATTGTTGAAGTACAAACGGGGTTAGTGAAAACATTTACTCATCTGCAGAAGTGGGGAGAATGCACAAGAGAGAGTTATTTAAATAACAAAGACTGCATTGTTATCGATAAGAAGGTTGGTTACTGGTCATTTGGAGTCCTCCTGCAATTGATTCTGCTTTCAGCAATTTCAACTAAGTGTAAAGTGGGTATTTACATTCTACCAGTATTTGGAATAATCTTGCATCTACTAAGCTATATTGGTACACTGTGTGTCTAGAAGTAATGTGAACTTACTGAGTTCATATGCTTGATTTTTAAGATGGCAGTAACTGAACAAATATACACAAAGAGTGTTCTAACAACTATCACTGAAAATTGTGTTGCCTTTATGAGAAATTTGTGCCATGCTTGTCATGGATAAACATTTTACTTCAGCTCTAACATTGTTTGATTTCTTTATACAATAAATTCCTCTTTACAATCTAATGGTGGAAAATTACTTTTAGTATATCATAAAGGACTAGGAAAAAATGTGAAATAATTATAAAGTGGAGGTTATTTTCTCTTTCAGTGTTAGATGCAGTTTTGGGAAGCAGCATAACTTTTTTCCTTTCTTTGGAATTGTATGATATTGACATTACATTAAAAATCATTTCAAATGAGTTTCTCAGTGAAATGAATGATAGATTTAATCTGCCTGTATAATCACAGCTGCAAACTTTGATGATGGATTTGAGATCATTCTGGTTTTCTTCTCATTTGTCTTGATATATATGTATAAAAGAACATATTATGACAATCAAGTACATACCTTGTAAGAAACATGAGTATTTTTCTCTTTGGAATTGGAATTGCAGTGATCTCTGGAGCTTTCTGTTATGATATTATTTTGGACAATAGACTGAATGACTGGAAACCAACAAACGTAAGCGCAATAACTTCTTGCCCCAAAAGTTATATAGGTTGCATGTTTCTCCAGTGGTTCTTTTTTAATGGGGGAGAGAGGGCAGTAAGGTTGGGTTTTTGGGTTTTTTTTTTGTTTGTTTGTTTGTTTTTCTTTTTGCTAGGTATTTTTTTTTAGGTGAGGAATAGTCTTTGAAAACTCATCTCTGCATTTACCACATACTGGCTGTCACTGCAGAATGCTCTCAGAGCACACAGACTGGCTTCATTTCAGGTGAAATTAAGCCTTGAGCTGTCTTCCAGATCCTTACAGGTTTTAAGTTTGTGGGGCTAGAGTAAGTTCTAGTCTGAAATACAATTCCAAAACCAGGTGATGTAGCTGTTGGGACCTCAGTGCTGTCTTTATTACTGTACAGACCTACTCGCCTGATCTTGCCTGGTAATGTAGATGCAACCATAGCCTATTTGTGAGTAGAGCCCTCTGAAAATAAGGTGTATGTGTATTTTCACCTGGTGATTCACAATATCAGTTTATTGTTGTAAAAGAATTGTGAGCATATTCAGCTGAAGTTCTCTTTAATAGCTTGCTTCTATTTCATACTCTTCAGTAAATCTAATAATCTAAAACCTCTAAATCTCATAACTTTAGCTGCTGCAGTCATGAGTGTTTTACTCATCTGGTGCCTATTCTTGTTCTCATGCCCAAATATCAGCAGAGGGGTATATGGCTAATGCAGCAATTTTGGTACAATGCAGAGTTTTTCTTCAGTATGATCTTGTGGTCAAAGTAACTTAGTTTGAAATATTTTCTACATGACATTCTAAATGTGATTTTTCCTAATAACAGTTTCTTATTTATCAATAAATCTAAAATATGCAGGGCTTTGGATTCTGGACCAAGATGATCAATTTCTATTTATTAATTATTCAGTACTTTTTTCCCCTTTAATTTACATCATAATAGAAGTCATTTATAAGTGGAATCACAAATCTGGGAAACAAGATATACAGATTAATATTTAATGGTAGCAAGACTGTGCATGTTTATATCATATTAGGAAAACCAGAGAGGTTTAAATCCAATTAATATATATTATTTGTGATGGAAAAATGCTTATTAATTTGAATCAGTCCATTTAGATAGTGATGGTCTGTAGAAATCTGTTGCTGATAAATAGTAAGTGACAATCCTACAGCAATATTCTTGTATTTAGGGTTTATAGCAGATGATTCTTATTGTTTTGACTAATAATTAATGTTCCCTAACCTATTCACTACAGCTTTGAAACAGTGGAAAAAGTTTTATATCAACTGTTTTTTAGGACAACTTTCGTTCTCTTACAAGGGATGCTGGAAAGCTAATTCATAAAGACCTCCCATTTGAACCACTGCATGTTGAAGCAAAAGTAGCACGTGAAATGTTTCAGCATAACAAGTAAGTGTCTGAATTTGCATTTCTTTAAAAAAGGCAATTAGAAATTCATTCAAATATCTGCTTGGTTTTGTAAATCTAAAAGATGTGACAGATGAAATAACAAGGTACTTTGCCCACAGCTCTAAATGAACATGCCTCCATTCTCTTTTGTCACATTACCTTATTTAATTTTTAATGTTTTGAACCATTCCCACATGTTCTGTTCATTGGATACCAAGAAAAGATCAGCACCTACCTCTCCACTTCTGTGCTCAGGAAGCTGTGGAGAATAATGAGGTCACTTCTTAGCCTTCTTTTCTCCAAACTAGACAAGCTGAAAGTCCGTAGCCTCTCTTCATAGGGTGTTCCTTCTGCCTCTTTGACCAGCGCTCTTGCCCTCCGCTGGATTCATTCAGGGACCTTAACATCCTTCTTGCATTGTGGGGCCCATAACTGCATAGTGCTCAAGGTGAGGCTGCACCAATTCTGAATACAGCAGGATAATCATATCTTTTGACTGGCTGTTTATGCTGTGTTTGATGCACCCCAGGATATGGTTTGCCCTCTTAATTGCAAGGGCACACTGCTGACTCACATTGAGCCTCCTGTTGACCATCACCCTAATATCCCTTTCTTCAGGGCTGCTTTCCAGTCCCTCTCCTGGTTTATATTTGAGCCCAGCATGGGTCTGTGCTAGGTGCAGAATTTGGCATTTGGACTTGTTAAACTCCATGCCTTTGGTGACTGCCCAGTGTTCCAATCTGTGTGGATCCATCTGCAAGGCTTCTTGTCCCTTGAGAGAGTCAATAACATCTCCTAGTTTTGGTATCATCAGCAAACTTGTTAATAGTGCATTCAGCTCCTGCATCCAGATCATTGATAAATATGTGGAACAGAACTGGCCCTAGAATTGAGCCCTGAGGAACATCCCTGGATGTAACCCCATTCACTGCAACCCTTTGAGCCTTCTTCACCCAGTGCACTGTGAACCTGCTCATATCACAGTTGGTCAGCTTGTCCAGAAGGATGTTGTTAGGGACAGAATCAAAAACCTTACTAAAATTCAGAAAAACTACATCCACAACTTTCCCTTCATCCCCTAGGCGTGTGACTTTATCGTAGAAGGGTGTCAAATTAGTTAAACAGGACATCCCCTTTGTGAACCCACACTGACTGTGCCTGATGATTGCATTATTCTTTAAATGCCTTTCAGTAGTACTCCATAATTTTTCTGGGACCTGAGGTTAGACTAAGAGGTCTGTGTGGCATGCTTTGTGAAACATGTCAGTATGTGTTATCATATAAAATCAAGACTTTAAACCTCTTTGAAAGCTCACAGAAATGAGCATGGTATTTAAGAATCTTAAATCAATCTCTTGAGTATTCTTACAAGAACTAGGTGTTAAATTGAGAATTCTTTAAAATATTTTTTCTTGTTCAGATACAAAATGGAGATGATAGAACAAAAAGCTTCTCAAAATAAAGAAGGAATTGTAATGTTACATAGGTGAGTAAATCAAAACTCATTCTGTAGTGTGATTGCCTGCAAGATTTGATAGTGTTGCAAGTACTATCTGCAAGTAAGATTAAGTTCCTTGTGATTTTCAATTTAGGAAGCACTTGTTTGCATTGCTGTCTGTAGTCTGTTTGGGTGATTTAAATTTTTTTTTGTTAACACAACCATTGTGTTGAGATACTTAACTCTTGGTGAACCTCACTACATTTATTTTTTTTTATGTTAAAGGTGTGTCAGAGAAGTCTTACTGATTTAAATGCATTTGCATAAAATAGAAATAATTTTCTAGAGCTTGAAAGGTTAAATAAAATACAAACCAAAGACTTCTTTGAAAGCAAGACTTAGGATTGTATAGTGGATTTTTCTTCCAAAGTTGTCAAGAACTTCCTAACTGACAAGCTGCTGCCTTCTAGTGGTCGAGATGAGAGTGGAGCTGGCTCCAGGGATAAGTGTAAGACAAAGTCCTTAGGCTGGAGGCAGGAAGCTTATATTGTATCTCAGGCATATAAAAGAATCTGTGACTAGCTTAGTCTAGTGTAAGTTATTCAGTTTTGTGGATGTCTGAATTGTTCTACATTTGATTTTGGAGTTGACATCTCTCTCTAAATAAACAGGTATCTTTGCAGTGATGGTTCTTGAAATTTTAGAGCGACATTGTGTCTGCTATTCCTCCTTCCTTCCACTCTCTAATTTTCTCAGTTAGAGGAAAAATGGGCATACCTATTTATTTCTGGCAGAGGTTTGTTCTGGATACTGTTTTGCTATTCATCTTTTTGTCTCTCATTGTTCTTAATTGATCTGCAGTTTTCCTAGACCTGAAAGGGAAATACCTGTGCAGGTTGTAAACACTGTACTGTAGAAAATGTATGATCTTGGAGACAAGTATTTTTGTGGTGAATGACAGAGTTACTTCACTTTTAACGCCAACATGGCCTCAAAGATTTGTTAAATCTAGGGTCCTCTTTCTAGACTTGGAAGTTTAAATTTCATAAATTCATTTTAGGAAATTGTGTGACCTGTGCTTTTCTTTCAGGAAACCTAGAAATGCTGAACTGGGGATTTGTTTAGATTTGATTTGGAATTTTTGTAGATTTTTATTTCATCTGTTCTGTAGATAGGAATTTACTATCAAAACCAAATAGGCTTGCATTTCTCTCTGAATATACTTGACATAGAGGTTTTTTAATCCCATCAGGTGTGGTGACTTTGTAGATGTTAGTGAAGGTCCTCATACTCCAAGGACAAGATTCTGTTTCCAGTATGAGCTAACGGCAGCCAAAAATCTTCACACTAACTAATCTGAATTGATAAGGAGATTCCAGGGTGTGTCCCTGCCAGTCCATTTGAAGGTAACTAATCCATTGTGTACTTGTTTTCCTTCTTTAAGTTAGGGCATTTGGCTTATTTTCTGATCTTTATTATATGCTGTGCTGATAGCTGAACCTAATGCACAAAGGAGAACAGTAGCAGAAAGGGAAGGCCTATGATGATGACTATGCTGGATATTTGAGGTTTGTTTTCCTGCAACTATTCTGGATGTGAAATTAGAACTAGAAAAGTTTGCATCAGAGGGCCCTTCATGTCTGATGAAAAACTGATGGTTTTCAGTACTGAAAGATTGTTTTGGATGTGCAACTTCTGCATAGATATTTCATTCACCTTGCCTTAGTTGTGCATGCTAATCTGTAATTGAGGCTGCTGGCAGTGTATATTCAGATTCAACAAATATGTTGTATATGTTGTAAGCTCACAAGTGTAGAGTCCTGCACCTGGGGAGTAATAACCCAGTGCACCAGTACAGAGGTCTAGGGGCTGACCTGCTGGAAAGCAGTTCTGGGGAGAAGGACCTGAGAGTCTTACTGGACAAGTTAACCATGAGCCACGAGTGTGCTCTTGTGGCCAAGAAGGCCAGTGTTATTCTGGGGTGCATTAAGAAGAGTGTGGCCAGCAGATTGAGGGAGGTTCTCCTCCCACTCTGCTCTGCCCTAGTGAGGCCACATCTGGAGTAGTGTGTCCAATTCTGGGCTACCCAGTTCAAAAGAGACAAGGAGCTGCTGGAGGGAGTCCAGTGGAGTGCTATGAACATGATGAGGAGACTGGAGCATCTCTCTTACAAGGAAGGGCTGAGAGACCTGGGGCTATTTAGCCTGCAGTTTGAGAAGGTTTAAGAAGATTGAGAGGGGATCTTATCAAAGCTTGTCAATATCTAAAGGGAGGGTGTCAAGAGGATGGGGCCAGTCTCTTTTCAGTGGTGCCCAGTGATAGGAAAAGGGGCAATGGGCACAAACATGGGAAAATCCATCTCAATGTGAGGAAAAAACTAACTTACTTTGAGGGTGACAGAGCTCTGGAACAGGCTGCCCAGGGAGGTTGTGGAGCCTCCTTCTATGGAGGCTTTCAAAACCCGCATGAATGCATTCCCATGCAACCTAATCTAGACAAACGTACTATTGTCTCAGTTGGGGAAGCGGACACTAGGTTCCTCACCTCATCTCTGTGTACCCTTCCTTGTTTAATTCCCATTTTTTCCTGTTACCCACTCAGTCATTCCACACAATGAATGGATACAATCAGGAAATTCAAGTCCCCCAAAGGAATATGGGCAAATTGGACACTGAAATCTTAAGCTGTAACATCTAAATTGTGATTATTGTGGTTTTGTGCTATTGTTTCTATAAACTTGTCAGAATCTGTTCTATGAGAAGATGGTTTATATAGGTATTTTTTGTCCTGCATTAATATAATTTAATGACATTTAATGCAGGCTCACCACACAGTGTGGCACAAACTGCTGGAAAGATCGAAGAGGCTGGTAAGTGTCATTAGTGGTGAAGTGCAGCTTACCAGATAAAAACATATGCTGTGATAGAGTAGAATTTGAGTGATTAGAGGTGGGTAATGTCTTCAAGAATGTATCTTTAGGAATGAAAATGTTCACAGGTGAAGAAAAATCAGATGCACATGAAATCTCTGAGCTGTTTTTAATTATCACTTTAGACTATATTAGTATTTTTTGAATTCATCACTAGAATTAATGTTGGTATTGTGTGTATAAAATATAAAATTATTTTTTCGTGTTTTAATTGTGAACATGAAATAAAAACTAAGAAATGGAATAATTTATTTACACTTACCTAGATGTTATGTACAAACATGTTTCTTACAAGTAAATGCAAGGATAAAATCTTATACCACTGAGCGAACCTAGGTGGAAGTTACTTTAGGTAAAAGATAATGCTGTTTCAGTAAGCTGCATAAATGCACTAGTTTGAGTATTTTTTTGCCTGTTTAAAACCTACATGGAAAATAAAAGTTTCTTGCAAACATACTTGTGTTAAACAACCAGTGCTTCAAGGTTGAAATGTGCTTACCCAAGAGAAGCTGAATACATGCAAAAGGCAAGTTTTTAAGATAAATGGAACTATGAAATATCATAAGCTGCATATTTTCAGAAACTCATTTTCAAGGCAAATACTTAAATGTAAGAAATATTCATAAAAATCAAACAACAAATGTTTTGGAGTCTTTAGATTAAATATTTTACTTATTTGCGTGGCAATAGAGAAAAAAAATGCCATGTATCTATTGAAACTTGTTAACCATGGATGTGCTCAGAGCCTAACCCATGATATTTTTCTATAAAATTAGTTTGAAAATGCTTTGTCATTCAGGTTGTTTGACTTTGGAGACAGTAATTGTCTTTTTAGGCTGTCCTTTCTTGTTACAGTGACAGTATGAGGGGAAGATTTCTAGCATCAAGGAGAATCAAATCATATGTAAAAATATAACAGAATTATGTTTCTGCAGGTCACTGAAGAAAAATATTTGGAAGCAGCAGCAGAATGTCATGAGGCAAAAGATGGAAGTGAAGAAGGAAAAACTATCAGTTTAAATTAACCTCTAAATGTACATAATAAACTGTGTATTTTTACATGACTTCTTTGTGCTGCATATAGAAATGTCTTGGCTAATTCATTTGAATTCTGTGGACCTAGATCACAGATAAAGCTAGTATAGACATTTCATTCCACTTGAATTTGCTTTAAAAAAGCAAAAGGGAGGAAAAAGAGGTAATGTTTTATTTGGGGTAACTCATCTTGCAAGTTACCCATGTCCTTATCTCAACAACAATTGGTGTATGTCCAGATGTTGTCCTCTGTGATTAGTGTAGTTTGGCCTACAGACTGTAGTTGAACTGGCAGCTGGAAAGGCCATTCCCTTTACTTTGACCCTCGTTGGGTCTTCCATGAAGGAAGTATTTCTTTCCAATTTCTGACCTGATCTGTTTGTTTCTTGCTGGGACTTGCTGATGAAATTCCACTGAATTCTTTGCCTACTGCAACAGAAGATTTAGACAAACAGTATCTTAAAAAAAAAGGGAAAAAAAGGAAAGAAAAGCCCTTTCAAAAGCCTATGAAGGGTTACAAAAGATTATTTTACTTATTTTGATTTCCTTTCAGAATTGAAATTAGATATGCTATTTTTTCCATTTCAGAAGACTCTATTCAGTAGACAACTGTGTAGTTGTCATTGCTTTGCTTGTACAAAAATAGCAGAATGTATAAGCAGAAAAGTTATTGAACATTTTCTGTTGTACGAGTGTGGTTAATTTTCCAGCATAGTCCCAGGAATGTGGTCTATTACTTGCATGCTCGGTGTCATAAGATTTATTATGCATTTTAATTCTTTGATATTTAAATATGGTGACTTCAATTAAATTTCAGAAGGGTTTTTTGTTAGATGATGTTTCCTGACATTTTTTATTTTCATCCCTAGCTCATTAGGGCTGTTCTCATTATACCAGATGAGATTTTTTGTCTTTTTTTTGCAGTACAGATATTTTCTCTGAATTTTAGTTCAATTACTATTTTTACCATTAACTGCATCACTTACTTATCAATTGAAAGTATAGTTTTGTAAGAGCAGAGTGGCAGTTCAGTAAAATACATTGAGGTAAGGAAATCTTGGATTAATCAAACTAAAGTAAGTAAGTAATTGCTTACTGAATGTGTCAGAGCACAGAAGAAATGCAAGTGGTAGAAGTAGCTTGTGGTGAAATTGGCGAAATCTGCTTAAGGTATGTGTTAAAATGTGTTTGCTTCTATGCATTTCTGTGTTTAGCTGGAATTTCATGTTTGAGATATTTTCTGTTTTGTTTTTCTGCTTTGTTTTGGGTTTGTTTTTTTTTTTTGAGGGGGAGGGAACCCAGCTTTTATAGTGTGCAGTGTAAGAAACGGTTTGAAAGGGTATGGCTGGGCTGAAAAGTCTGGAGAGGGAATTTCCCTTTCCCCTGACCTTTACTGAGTCTAAGACAAGTAGGTGGTGGGGACTTGCCAGGGAATGTACAGCAGAGGCTGGAGCACCAGAAGTGCTTCTGCCGCTAGGTGGGAGCAGTGACTTGGGGAGGAGAGATGCTGCCTCACTGGCAGGAGAGGAGCAGGAGAGTCACCCTGCAGGGACCCAGCTAAATCCCCACGGAAGGGACTTTTGCAAATGCAGAACTACAGTACTGAAAATGCTGTTGAGGGCTGCCAGCTGAAGGTCGCACAAGACTAAACTTCCCCCTCTCCCCTTTCCCTGGTGGTCTGTGCATAGAAAGATGGAAGCACAGATTTCTGCAGAACTTGAGTGCTAGCTCACATCTCTGGTTACATGGGCTCCAAAAGGCAGGACTTTGGGAGAGGTGGAGCTGGAGGATGTCTTTGAAAAGCTCCAGGATCTCACAGAGGACAGTAGCACTTAAAAGAGAACTGGGTAATAGAAGGTAGTGTCCATTTCTTTCTTGCAGCCAGTACGGTAGTGGCAGCACTTTTTGAAGTAGGAGATGTAGATTTAATTCCCTATTCTGCTAAACAGGGTTTCAGAGATGCAAACCATCTGTAGACTTTCTGCAAGGTATGAATCATAAGGTACTTTGAGTACTCCTTACCCAATCTGTATGAAGTGATGCCACTACCAGAAAAGTCCTGAACATTTATTGGGCAAGCATGAGAACAAATGGAAATGGTGCCTGTGGAAGCCACAGAATGACACACAGATCTGGTCCCTGAGCTCAAGGCTATTTCAGTATTTTACCATTAACTTGGCATATAAAATGCTGAAATTGTCTACTAGGAGGAATGTTACAGCACCCAGGCTAGAGCAATGCTTCTTTTTTTTTATTTTTTTTTTTTTGGCTTAAGGATTTCTGTAGGTGAACTACAGGGTGGTACCAGCCTGGCTGACTATTATGAGGCTCTGTTCTGACATATGCCTGAGACTATAGTTATATACCAAACTTAAAGCTATGGGGTAATATAAAATAACAAAACCAGCTTGAGTATGGCAAAGCTCTGGCTGGGTGTGGATTCTAGATGTGTGTGCACTGTCTTGCCTACCATGGGGCCTGGCCCAATCTTCTCCATGGGAAGTATCCAAAAGAGACTACCATCGGTCACTTCAAAAAGAGACTAGAAAGTAGATACTGTTACTTCTCTATACTAAGTGCTGTAGACTCCAGAAACTACAGGGATTAGGGGGTGTAGATGGATAAAAGACTTCAGAATTAAGCCAAGGCTCCTCCTTGGCTATTTCTCCGCTTTATTAAATTGCTTTTTAGGTGCAAAGAGGCAGTTTTTACAGTGTTCATTCAGTAAAAGAAATGCAGTTTGCCCAAAGAAGTTGCAAATGCCCCCTCCCTGAAAGTGTTCAGAACAAGTTTGGATGTGGCTTTGAGCACCCTGATCTAGTGGAAGATGTCCCTGCTCGTGTCAGGGGGGTTGGAACTATATGATCTTTGAAGGTCCCTCCCAACCCAAACCATTCTATGATGACGGGAAAGGGTAGGAACTGAAGCCTTCTTCCTTGTTGCACATCTCAGTAGTAGCTCTGTGGCTTCTCACAGTTAATTTGTTCCTCCTCCTACCTCTTGTTTGAAGAAGAGTTGAAACTTCTCCAAACTGCGGAGTTTTTGCTCTGAGCTTGGGACTTCTGAGCCTTCTCCCTTTTATTTATTGTTTTTTATCCAAAAAGGAAGCTCTACCACTGTGAAAGCTACATGGTGCCTTGATTCTAAGAGGTTACAACAGGAAGGTTGAGCTGAGTCAGTTCTAGCTTTATATACCCATTATCTGACCAACTGAGATATTTTTTCTGAAGAAATATTCTGTAATTCATGTTATCATGGATTTTGGAGATAGAAAAGGCAATTACGATGTAGTCTGACTTCATAACAGAAGGAATTAAACCTCAAGAGAGAGGTGTTTTTTTTTCTTACCAAGGAAGTGAAACTCTTCCCTGGGAAATTGAACACATGCAAGTGATGAAAACACTCAATCATTGGTAGACATTGAGCCCTTTTATGACAGCAGCCAGAATGAGCTTCCCTTTCTATTTTAACCTCTGGCAAGAAGTAATCTCTTACTGCTATTTGGTAGCTTATCTAAGGCTATACCACTCAGCTTATCACAATACTTTGTTATATTTGAAGCCACTGAACTTGCTAGTGCAGCTACATTTATTTTAGTAGTTTTTTAAGGAATCCAGACACAGGAACTGAATGTCATAGAGACATTTGATGGGTAGAGCTGGTAGTAGATATTACTTAAAGAGCACAAACTAGCTGAATATGGTATTGTCATCATGCTGTGGTCTTTCACAAAATTTAACCCCAGTCATGGACACCATTAACATTTTTTCATAGTAAAAAAAAAACCACCTTTTAAAAAAATATTTGCTAATATAATACATACACATTAATATGCCTATAATCTGAGGAATCAGCTATGCAGAGAAAACCCCACATAAATCGTCTAATGACCATGTTTGTATTTGCTATCTATTTCCTGTGTTTGAAGGTTACTCAATTTACATTTTAAAGTGAGAAAATGTAAGGGAACATACATTTGATTTTTATAGCATGACTGGGAATCAGAATGGTGAGAGGCAAGACCTGTTTTCCTTCTTGCTATACCTTCCATTGGCATGTGGAAATGGAAGTGGAAATGTGGTGTGAACTAAGGAAGTCTCAGCTGGTCATTGTTTGAGTACTGTGTCATTCTCAAGCACTGAGGATGGTACTGTGCACCAGGTACACTGCTTTGATGTTCATTAAAGCTTTTGAAGAAAGAAAAATATCTTACTGTTTGCAGGCTTGGGTCGTTGTGCAGTAAATTACACCTCTGAATGCAATGAGGAACCAAGGAAAATACCATGTAACATCTTTTGTGAGCACAATTGACATAGCAAATGTAATCACATAGTTAATAAATCACTTTAATCTGTACATCCCATGCAGGAATTTAAGTGGTGGAGACAAACTCAATAGCATCTCCAGATTTCTGCATTTCACAGAAATCTTAGCTTTAAAATTCTTTCTGTGCCAGTCATGCAGCTAGGTGCTCCCAAAGTACTGCAACCATGTTAGAACAGTGCTGGGCTGCTGCTGGTTCTCTGGTAACTGCACTATGGTGAAGAAAAGCAGCAATGAGCTGCAAGTCTGGGACTCCTCTGCTCCTAGGGGCTTGGGGACCACCTTGGCTTCAGTAAGAGAACTGACACTTGCCTCAAACAGAGAGGGAAATGAAATTGTGCTTCACTGTTTTGCCCAAGTCCCAAGAAATGTGAATTTTTATCAACCCTCCTTGTCTCTTTTGCACAATTTTCTCCCCAATTTCAAAGCTATTTTTCCTGCAAAATGAAGAGGAATATATTTTTCTTTAACAAAAAGTGTTTCACTCCCCTCTTGGAACTATGGCTTTGTCTTTGGAAGGAATGAAGCTGTCTTTTGCTTTTTGGTGGTCATGGCCCCTGGCTGTATGTAGCCCCAGGGGAGCAACTGAAATTACAGTCTGGTTTGGAAAAGATTTACACCCTGCAGTGGTTCTATCTGGGTGGAAAAATCACATTCAGTGGGACTTCATAGGTGAGATTGTTCTATATATAAAACCGTTGATTCATAAGTGTCTACAGTCTCAAGGTGCTCTGAGGGTCCATAGTCAAGACACTGCAAACAGAAAAAGGTATGCATATTGATTGATATGTATACAAACATTAACCTTATTTCTTAATGGTGAATCCTTTGATATTTTCTTGGTTCCTTTTCTCCATCAAATAAATATTTCATAACTGAACTATTCTTTACGCAGATTTAATTAGAGAGTTTTTGACTAGTTGGCACTCAGTTTTTGTGAATAAGTATTCAGTACCTGTTTTAACCTTTCACAAAATAAATATAACAATACTTCCCTGTTTCTCTGGAATTTTCTGAGACTTCTTCTAAAAGTTTGGAATGCACTGTTAATCCCAGAATAAATATATTTTCATTTTCTACTTATGACCCATTAACCTGTTTCTCTTAATGAACTGGCAATAAAATCTCAAAGAAACATTTTCTGTCACTTTATCTCTTACATAGAATAAAATTCCATAGAAATGAATAAAATACACAGTTATAAATACTAAAATTTTAATCATTTTTCTTTCCTAAATAAAATGAAAAAATCGAGTATTTGTGGGGGGAGTAAAGCCCAAAGAGCTGAAAAGCAATAAAACAAAACAAAAAACAGGTTCGTGCACTCAAAATGTTATATGTTCTACATCCCAGTAAGGACTTACTGATAAATAAAACCACTTTTCCCCCTGCCTTTTCCAGGGTACTGTAGCAAGCATGCATGCAGAAAAACTTGTCTTTTTGCATGGGGATCCAAGATTTTCCCAGCATAGCACTGACAGATTGACAATTTCAGTTCTCCACCCACAGCAGCAGTTTGTTCCATGTGAATTCTGGTAAGAGGCATGATACAGTGTTAATGCTAATATGTAGGAGTCAGTCAGAGGTAAAAACCCCTATCACGATTAGCATTAACAACATACAGCCTACAGAAGAAACTCCGGAGACTAGAGTATGAGACATAAAGAACTGAAACCACTGTGTTTTTTCCCTTTGATATACCTAAAAAAAAAAAAAGAAAAAAAGTAGACAGAAATGCATATAAAAAGATTAAGTCAGGGAAAGAACAGACATCAGAGGAAAAAGAATTGTAGGTGGTTAAATACACAGGAACCATCTGCTGTACATTTAAAACAAGTCAAACCTGCAGTTGTTTTGGTTAATTCTTTTATAAGAGAACTAGAGTACGTTCATTATTCTTCTCTGAAGGACTTCCATCATTCTGCTTATTGCATTTTTTGTGTTGCTTTATGTGCATTGAGCAGAAGGAATACAGATTGTAGCACAATCTTGCCTAATTTTGTATTCTTTTTGTATATCAGTTAAATGAAGACTTCCAATATCAGCCAAGTTCCTCAATATGTTAAGAACCCAAGATAAACAAAGGCAAAAATTACTTTGGTTTATGTATACTTAAATAAGACAAAATGCCCATCACAAATGCTGACTGTTTAACAGGATGTAAGAAATGGAGCTAAGAAAGAATCATTATTTCATCAGTATGCAGTGTTTGTGATTGAGTAACAATCTGGATTCTTGAATAAATGAGTGCTGAGCATTGGACAGATTTAGTTGCTTGTCTAGGATCTCTGTGCAGGGCTCCTACATCCTCATTCCAGTAGGCTAGAAAGAGATTAATGATTATAATTGTGTGTGTTGAACAGTACATTGTTTGCTAACTGCTTCTTAATATTAGCCAGTCATTGGGGCTTTGACCATAAAAATAAGTGCTGATTTTTTTTACCACAGTTGAACTATTTTTTTATTTCTTTCAATCTGTTATGAGTCTATTAGCTCTCTCTTGAAAACTAAAACTAACAAGGTAAACGTAGTTTTAGAAATCAGTAATTCAATAAAATGTTCAAAAAATTGCAAAGAAATCACATAATGAAGAAGAAATGTACTCAGTAGAAGAAAGATTAGAGAATCCTCATTATAGATCCAATTATCTGAATCTGTTTTTACAATTTTCAGTTATTTACATCAGTAATAAGGATGGAATAGTTGAGACAGTCATTCCAAGCTGGTTTAAAAGGGCCTAAGTATGCCCAGTTAGTTTTCTGCTAATATGTCTTGATTGAAATACATTTTCCTTTCTCCATCTTTCTAAAATGAAGTATCAGTTCCTGGGCAAGGTTCAGAAATAGTTAAATTTCGTTTGCTTTCTGTTTGGTCTCCTGGTAACCAACTTTACAAAAAACATTTCCTGCTCTTTAAGAAAAAAGTAACAAGAAAAAACAATACGGGAGACATTATATATGATGCAATTTCAGAGATATTTTCTGTATGTAAATGTAAAGAAATATATGTATTTTTACAACTTCCTTACTCTTACTAACACATGCTTTAAGAGGAAGTTAAAATGTCATAGTAAAACTGTGATCTAATTTAGAGATTTTAGGGAAATTACCTTTCACTTTGTGCGACTCTAAATGAAACCAGTCAAGTACATGGCTGTGATATGTAACTAGCAAACAAAAATTCCAAGGTGAATATAAAATTTTGGTAGGCAGAAAAAAGTGGTTTAGAAATTTCCAAACCTCAAATCTGAAATGATGATTCAGAGCTCTGGTGAGTGTTCAGGTTAAACTCCTACTGAAGTCAGACACTGAGACCTGTGGTGTAACATTTGCATTTGTAGGCAATGAAGTGAACAGTTTCTAAACCTATACGTCAGTACTCCTAAATGTTGTGGTGTGTAATTCTGTGATAGGTGTGTGGAGGCTGAGAGGTGCAGGTCAGGGGAGGAAGACAAGATGCAAGTTAACTTTTTTATTTTATTTTATTTTTTAGGAAGAAAGCAAACCAATTCTGTCAAGAAAAGGCTATTGTCTTATCTGAATTTATTGTGGCTTGACCCTACTTTGAGCAGGGATTTGGGTTTGATGTCCTTCAGAGATCCCTTCCAATCTAAACTATTCTCTGATTTAATTACTGTGGTTTTAATGTGTCCCTGACTCCTTATTCACTTCCTGTCAGCCAGTGGGCATACATTTTTATGAAAGGCTTGATGCAAAACATCTGTTCCTCTTGAGGGAATACTAAATTTGAGTTCATTAGGCTTTGGATATGGATTACACTAGGCAACAGGACAAGAGCTTTGCTGCAAAAGCTTCTGTCACCTCCAAGTCTGTTACTCCAAGGATATTTTTAGAACATGTTTGTAAATTTGCAGTCTTTTAAATGTATTGAAGGTTGCAGTTCTCTACACCATGCTTCCCAAATCCTAATTCTTTCGTATCTTTTTAGGGTTTGCTAGAGACTCCTATGAGTACAAAAGAAGACTAATTTCATCCATGGTTCGCAGCAGCTATTTGTGACTGACAGCATTTTCCTCTTCAGTCTGCCTTCTCCTGTGTTCAGTTCTGGAAAACTGGTGTTTTTCAAACTGATCACCTGAATAGATCTAATAATTCTTTCTCTAAAGAAGCTGAAAGTATGTTGTACTTGCACATGCCTACTTCCAACATTACTGTTGAGCTGTGAAGAAAGTGAAAGACTTCAGGCAGCATTTGCACTCTACCCCTTTACTCCAGAGCCAGCCCTTCTAGGCAAAAGTGGGTAAGTGACTAGCCATAATTACAGAGAAGGCTTTGTCTTTGCTGCTTTTCTACTCCAATGATCTTGGATTTATGCAATGGGATAGTTTTGCCTAGGCTGGCATTTTAATTTTGTGTTTAAAAGCCGTATAGCATCTCCAGTGCTGCAAAATGTTTTGCTTCTGTGTGCTAGAGGAAAAAAAAAGAATCATGCTTTATCAGGAAGTGGTGAGAAGTTGTTTCCTCTTGCTGAACCTTTGTAACAGCCTTTTGTACAGCTGTCAGATTTCCATTACATGAACAGATACATATATTGCTGCACGTCTTCTCACATAGCTCTGAAAATGTGGCCTTGCCACCTGTGGAAATGATGACCATCTATCTAAACATACCAAGACATGCTATTATTTCTTTTGCAACATTAAAAAAAGAAAAAGTTTACAAGACCTGGAGTGATTTCCCTTATCCTCTTTCCAGCACTCTTCCTTCAGTAACCAACATCAGAATAACACATTTATTCTTCCTATCTTATCTGCAGATCTCTGGCCATGAGATTCCATTCCCTCATCTGCTTTTCTTTACATTCATCTTTGTAGCGACTTCAGATGGATGTGTGTTTTAATTTCATTTTCAAATTTATCTCCTTTCATTGCTATTCCCTCCTCAGAAGCTGTTTGTATCAGAATCGATGCTCTACCCTTTGATTATTTTATCCCTGTTTTGACTTCAGATATACATGAAAATGTTGTCTCACCTTGCCTTTTTGTGTCTCTTCTTCCTTGGTTCTCCTCCCACCTCTGTGGCCACAGACTGTTCTCTTTATTTTTAGCCTTCATTTAGTCATTGACTTTGCCTATCTGTAGAATCATAAAACCATAGAATTGTTTAGGTTGGAAGTGACATGTAAAATAATCAAATCCAACCATTAACCTAGCACTGCCAAGTCACCATTAAACCATGTCCCTCAGTACCACATCTACACATTTTTTAAATCCCTCCAGGGATGGTGACTCCACCACTTCCCTGGGCAGCCTGTTCCAATGCTTTACAACCCTTTTGGTGAAGAAATTTTTAACATCCAGCCTAATCCTCCCCTGGCACCGGCCACTTTCTCAAAATGTTGCACATTGCCCTTTGGTGATGCTTATTTCTTTTTTTTTTTCAGTCAAAACTAGAATTTGGTATAGTATACAAGAGTGACTTTTGAATCTGTCTTCATCTGTAGCCATGAAAAAATGCTTTTTGTAAAAAACCGAAATGAAATGTACTAGTTTCAGAGATGTTTTTACCCTGAATAGTAGAAATCTACTTTTGACTGAAAAGGAATTAATGTTAATATAATTAGGACATTCTATATTTCTTTTATTCTCCTACAAAAGGCTGTTACATATAAACAGAACACCAGACACCCATTATCAGGTACTCTATTTACAATTTCAGGAGTATTTTAAGTCCTCTGTTCTCCTCTAATTTCTCAGAAAATAAAACTATTATTTTAAAAACACTTAGGAAGAGATTGAATTCAAGTCTCTTACTTAAGATACTGGAAGAGCTTCAAAGAGACGTATATAAAAACTTCTCTCTAAAATAGAATCTACTTCTATTTCACTTTATGGATCTAGTAGCTGGATTTTTTTTACTACTATATTTCAACTATTTTTCTTGTTCCTTTGTAAATTAGAAATTACCATATTAAAAAGCTAATAAGTGATCATTCTTAGATATTGACTGACAGATTTGAGTTCAGAGCAAATTTTTGTAACCAAGTTAAGCTGAGCATAGAGCTTCTATTTTGTCAGTATGGACATGAATTTCAAGAAAGTTATATGAATTTCCTATATGGGCATTTTAAACATTTTTATTTTAAAAAGAATTTAAACAAACCATAATTAAATGATGCAAGTCTAATGGGTATACTTTAAAGAAGGCATTTCTCTTTTGCTTCTTTATGAAATAAGGATCAGAATTTGTCCCATGTCCAAAACTACTTGTATAGCCAAAATTAAGCAAGTCAAACTAGTCTGTACGATTACTTTTCCCCACCTCGAAATGTCTCTGGCAAACTCTAGGCAAGAGAACAACTGCAGATTGTTAAACCTCTTCTAAACAGGTAACTGAAACAATGTAGAAACTATATTCCATATTGCATGATCTTCTAAACTATTTATCTCAAAAGGGGGAACAGGAGGGGTGCAGGAGCTAAAAAGCAGCATGCAAACCCCAGGTCCTCTTAGCTGTGTGCAGACACCTTTCTCCTGTGTGCTGTCCCACCAGTTACATAAGACTACTTCCAAAAGTGAATGCAAAGACAGCAAGGGAACTGGGTTTGTATCTGAGATTGGTTGTCTATCTGTGATTCTGGTTGGCTGAAGGCATATTTCCTTAAGGATGCCTGCCTGACTATTTCTGCATGTGTGCAAATGTCTGAAGTTTAGCCTCTCTTACACTTGAAGCTTCTAAACCCTGCCCTAGGGCTTCTTCCCTTGGCCTGCTCCCATCTCCTGCAGCACATGAGTTTCTCATTTTGAAAAAACAGAGCACACACAAACAAAAAAGAGCCAAAGAACCAAACTGAAAAACCTACCTGCTATGGGGCTGTTTCTTTACACAGGGATGCAAGCAAAACCAATGCAGCAAGAAGGCCACAGACTTCCTTTGTTCCATCTCACAGGTTAACCATGATCACTGAGCTTGTCTCGTGTTTGGTTTTTTTTTTTCTTCTGAAGAGAGAGAGAATAACAGAAAGAGAAAGAAATAAGACAAAAGAGAAATGAAAAAAAAGCGACAGAGGCAGGAGCAGTTGTCACAGAGGTCTGTTGGTCTGGCTGGTTGCCTGATAACCCTGCAGCACAAGTTAGGTGAAGAAAGCCCTCTCCAAACAACTTGAGACCCTTTATAAGTCATGAAGGTGACTCATAACTAACCGACTTGCCTTGCTTTTAGTAAATCCCCTGCTTTCCTTTTCTTAGAACACAGCTTCAAAAAGAACCAAAACAAAACCAACAAAAAAAACCCCAAACAAAAACCACAACTAAAAAGAAATAGAAAGAAGAAAAAAAAAAAAAAAGAGAAAACCCAAGGAAAACAGAAAACTCCTATTGAACTGAGGATTATTTAAAAATACACCATGTACTTTCCTTCCTTCAGACAGCTTGGCATCAGCCTTTGAACTGAGTAATAATAGTAAGTGAAAAAGATTTTTTAGTAGTGACGGTGACGGCGCACTTAAACAAGGTAGGGATGTGTTGTGTGAGATAAGAGTCCGTGCCAGTATCTTCAGAGTTCTAACTGGAGAGGGAATTCACTATGGTGAGCTGTTTCTTAATTTTCTCCATATTACTTTTTTATCCAGAGCTGTCTTGCATGAAATTTTCATATTGGAATTAAACCTGGCAGATCCAAACAGAAAAGAATAGAATAATCAGAGATGGATAAAATTCTCCCTGTCCTCGGGAAATGTGCCTGACATCTGTAACTGGAACTTTTGTGAAGCTCTGAAACCAGAGACAAGTTGTAGCCAAATTGAGGTGTACATGGAAGATTGTAAACCAGTGAATTGAAGAAGCCTGTTATTAAAATTACATGGCTTTTTTAACATTCTGGAAAGACCACTGCAGATGACTGGAAAGACAGGTTGGTCTGAATGTACAGGAGATATAAATTTATTCAGTTCTTAGATTCTGAACATATTCCCAGGAAAATCCAGCAAGGAAAGATGTGACTGCTACCTCCTGATTTTTCTCAGGCACAGAGTATTTTATGCTCTCAAAATACTACATTTTCATGATAAATAACAGAATTTCTTTTGCCTTGTGCTTTGGAAGTTCAGTAACGATCTAAAAAAAAATGTTTTCATTTCAGAACTCATTAAGATGACTGAAAGATAATAGTTCTATGTGCCAAGCACCAAAATAGATGGAAATAAAAAAATTCTGACAAATTCCATCTTATGTCTGCTGTTCCTCTCTTTGTGTTAGGTGTGTAATTAGAAAAGTCTTCATTTTCCCTATCAAGCCCATGTAAGTTTTGGATACTTGTCCACAAATCTCCACTTACATGATTGCATCAGACTTTCATGCCTCATGAGCAAAACGATGGATTTTGGCTCCGTGGCTATAGAGAAATGTTTGAAGCTGTGGCTGGAACAGTAATGTTTCTCTGACACATTCCAAGCAAAGCAGCTCTGAGAAACACAAACAATTTTACCTCCAAAGTCCCCTGCTCTTTGGACATTGCCACCACCCATGCTGCTGGAAGAGAAGAGGGCAGTAAGCATGCTTGTGCTCTAATGCTCCTGTGCCTGGGTGGGTGGGGAGGTTATGGCAATAACCTTTCTGTTTTCTTCCTATGTCTGTGGCTCAGGAGGAGACTGAATTTCTCTTAGGCCCTTACCCAGGAAAAAGAAAAAACACTGAGCTACTTGGTCCTCTTCCCCCAAATGTCTTCCCTGAATTGGTGATTGATGTAGGGCCAAAACTTGGGGCCAGCTTTTAGGGCAAAGAAGAAGGAAACTCCATTTCAGTAAGATTAGACTCTGGGATTGTCTCCAGCCTGATTATACAGCAATACAAACATCTTAGTTTTTACCTCATATGCTTTTTTTAACTTGTGTTTTAACTTGATTTCAACATAAATTGGAAATTTGTATTCCTGATGATGAGATTTATGGAATCAAACTTGGCATGTGCATGCCTGTGTGCATATCTGTTGGTCTCCTGTCTAATAACTTGCAATCACAGGTTAATATGAACCTGCAATGACATTCTCTGATGATTTCTGTGAAAACAAGTGAGCAGATTAGGAAAGACCTTACTAAAACTCCCACTTGTGGACAGGATGGTAATTGGAGTTTAACTCTTATTAAATATTACAGAGTCCACATGGGGACTCAGTTACAAATCCATAGGCAACCAAATTTTATACATTTTGCCACTCATAAAATGACCTGTTTTGTAAGGAATTATGTTAAGTACATGAATACACCATTGATCAGTAGGTAATTTTGGATTAAAGAGCAAATAAAATCCTAATGTTATTAAGAACAATATACATGAGTCATTTAGTAGGAAAGCTGTCAATTAGTCATTGATGTCTAATTAGGGGTAGCCTGATTAGAGTTATGTGTGTACATTTGTATTTCAAGGCATGCAGGCAATCAGCTTCAAATGCTCAGACTGCTGTGAGGTGTCCTGGTGACATTGCTGTGGTCCAGGGCACTGCCAAGCCTGTCTCATGCTCCTTCCCTGCTCCTTTGTGTTTCACTCCCTAAAATCCTTTTTGCACCTTGCAACAATTGTCACTGTTGTTCTGCACTCGAGTATGGCCCAGAACTCATAATTTCCTGGGAGAAGCATAAATGCCCTTTGTGTTTTCAAATGTGTGCATACGATTTCAGAGGCTACACTGAGAGATGCAAAGAAATAATGCCTTGCAGGAATGTCAAAAAGGACCTTTAGGGTAACAAAAAATCAGTCTCTAGAACTATGCCTTGTATTTTTAAATTCCTGGAGTCTTTCTAGTTGTCCGACATACATAGAAACATACATTTCCTAACTGACATAGTAAAATTGTTTCTTTCTTCTCTTCTGTGATGTTTTGTGAGATATGCTGACCAACAGAGGGCAATACATTCACACTAGCAATAGCCTTTGATCCCATAATCATGGACATCAAGGAAAATTTTAGTATGACACTGCTCAGACCCATAACACTTGATACTAATTTCAGCTGAGTTAACGTTTAAGATGACTACTGACATCTATCAGACACAGAAGCAAATCACAATTTGAACTCTACTAGAAAGTAAACAATGAAAAAGGTGGAAATGCTACATTTAATTAAAACTGTGTAATGACAGAAGTACCATCTTCAAATAGAGCTTGTTCATGGGTAACAGCAGGGGTTCAAAATATGGGGGTCACTGGAAAAGTTAATGATAATCTGGAGACAGTAAATTTCTCTTGTAATTAACTGCAATTTTCTTCAGACTTTCCAGGCTCAACTTTCCTTTATGAAATAAATTGTTTTATTGTTCTGATGACTTTTTTGAGTTGAAAATTCCAGAATTGCTAGAATTAGACTTCGCAATAAAAGCTGACTGTATATTTTTGAGTACATTTTTAATACTTTTATGGAAATTACGAAATTAATTAGACAAGATATTTTTGAACAAAAGTCCTCTAAAAGGTAACATTTCTACTAGCCAAAAATTACTCCATATGGTCTATCAGTTTTTGTCACTGTGCCTAGTGAAGTGTCTAAAACATAATCTGAGACAGATGTTTGAAGCTTTTTTAAACCATCTCTCCCTGTTGTCCTTTAACCCTTGCAACAGCTTCTGGCACTTCATCTTGTGCGGTCTTGGATATTAATGACAAGTGAGTTCTTTTACAGGAAAGCAGGTTTTCTTTGTCAGCACTGAAATTCTGCCCAAGTTACTCTTTAAGTGCCTATCCCTTCTGTGATGCTGAAATTCTGCAGGCAAGCCATAGAGGAGCTAGAAGATGGTTGCTCAGATCTGTCTTCCTTTTCTGATTCAAAGGTCATATGTCCTAGATGCAGCTTTAAACACTGATACACATTGCCTTCCCTTTCTTTACAGTCCTTCTTGACCATGAAATGGAGATGCTGCTTTCTTATGCTGCCATGCAAGGAAGATGTTCTGGGGAACCTGCATTCCAGTGGAACTTTTAGCCTTATCTGAGGAACTAGGGCTAAAGCCAGTACCCCAGAAGGTGGGGAGGCTCAGGAAAAGCAGATGAGATGCTTGTGGTCCTCCTTCACTTACGTCAAAACTGACAGTGAGAAATCCAGGACGACATGGCAGAGCAATAGGCTGCACAGACGCTTGAGTCCAGCTCGGAGGCCGTTGCGGTGAAAAGGCTGGCTTTGAACATGAACTCCAGAGCCCTTGTGCTCAAGGCCCTGGAAGGAGGCAGCAGTGAGGGAGTAAAAGCTTCTTTAAAAGCTACATCCTAAGGAAAAGAGATTCCTTCTACTTCTTTAAGGAAAGGAAAAGACTCACTTCTGGAAAACAATGAAAACTGAAACTAATAAGGAGGACTCTGCTACAAAAAGGGAATGGATGTTATTGTCAACTACCTTTGAGATCATATTTACATGTCAGAATGTGCTGTGTTTATAAAATGCACATTTTAATGTATCCTGGATAAATCTAAGTGTGACTGAATAGAACTCAGATATAATCAAAAGTATGTTTAATAATGCAAAATACTGTGTGTCATTTCTAAGTGCTTAGCGTTGTATCCAGACATCCAAAAATTAACATTTGCCACATTTTTCACAGATTGTACTTATGTGTTTTCTGTGTGTGAACAGCAGCCAGTTGGATTTTTGCTACCCTTCTGCTCATGTGGATTCTGTCCACTCTTCTGGTTTGTGGATATCTCCTGTAGGAATCTTCTGGCACAAGTGGTCTGGGAAGCTCACCTGGTACTCAGAGCCAGTACTTGATGGAGAGCAGCCCTGGACATGGACATGTGTTTTATCCTGCAGCCCTTGTGATACCCTCAAGGTCTTGCCAGGGTCAAGGGCTAGCGGCAGTTCTCTTGGTCTCTGCCCTGGGGGGAAGCTGGTGAGGAATGCAGGGGCATGGCTGGCCACTGACAATGCTTCCTTACAGTGTGGCATCCATATGCTTCTTCAGCTTCTCTTTCTTAGGAGGTACCAGTTAAGGGACAACACATAACTGGGTTTGGCAGGAGGAAAAGGGAGTTGAGGGAGGGAAGCCTTCACTAAATAAGGAAATAACAAATGATGCTTTTGTAGGAGAGTTCAGAAAAATTGAAGTTGCATGTATCTCCTCATTGCTTCTTTAGAAGGTTTTGGATCTTTCCTCTTCAGCTATGTAATATACTCCTCAATTACATTACCATAGGGTAGCCATTGGAAATATGAGTGAGAAAGTTAATCACCACGGAAATGTGCTTAGTCTATGTTTAAAGTGGGATTACAGAAAGACATATGTAAACTTATGCAAGAAAGTTTTATGTTTCTACTTTTTTTCCTTTCAGTCTTGGCAGGAACAGGCTGATGGAACTAACATGACTCTTGCTTGGAGAAATGATCTCAAGTCCATCACTAAGATAAAACATCCTGAAGGTGTCTTAGTTGGGAGCCAGAGACAATTGTAGATCTCATACTAAAAGAAAATTGTATCTCCCATGCTAACCCAGCTTTGCACTTGCATTTTCACAGAGAAGGGGAAAAGAAATCAGAGCCACACAGAAAACTCTGCCTGCCTTCAGTGTTGTGGAACCGCAGATTACATGCTACATGCCTTCCTTAGATGGCATTTGATAAGTACTGTATTGCTTATTATGCATACCCTGAATAGTCAAGGCAGTACTTGTATGCTTTTTATACAAGCTACATGGAAAAATGTGTAGTTCATATACACTTAAGTGCACCCAAGCACAGACTAGAGGTCAAATCCTTTGGTTCTTATTTCCTCTTGAAAAATCAGAACTACATTTCTGGGAATCAGAACATTTTTATAGATTATTGATCACATAGACTGAAGAAAACTGCCAGTCTCTGAAATGTATTGTTTCAGAAGTTTTCTGAGGGTGGTAAACTTTTTTTTTTCATAAATAAGGTTGATGCTGTGAAAGAAATTGTGTATTCTTTTATTCCTGCCTTGCTCAAGACAAATAGCTTTAGATGCAAAATTAGACTAAGGGATAGCTGACTTCAACAACCATTATCTGTTTCAACTGATTGAAAAAATATAATGATATACCAAAGGTATATGAGGGCATAGCCTTAGCAAAAGAGTGGGAAGTAGAACAGTCAGAAGTTGCAGTTCAGAATTTATGAGACTGTAAGACTGAGTACAAAGCAAAAGAAAGCCTAGATGAGCCTCATGTTTCCTCACAAAAGAAGACTTGGCAATATTTTATCTGGATTTGAGGCTATCTGTAGCTGTTTCTGAGTGCCATGTGGAGGTCAAAAATCCTTTCGCTGAAATATGACCTATTGTGCTTTTAAAGATGATTCTCATGCTGTTCCTTTCTGAGTTGTATCTGTGTACCTGGTCAATGATTTTGTTTAGTCACTTTGCAGTATAGCCAGATGCAGCGAGGTGAACTGGTCTTGTAGCATTAAGTTTCTTCCAATGTGATGTTACTCAGTGGTTCTGATAGCAGAGGTCAGCTCTCTGTAGAATATAGCACAGATAAGGATTTATTGGAGAAGAATGCAAATTCATAGGTAGTAGGCAAAAAATTCTGCTAGATGGAATTAATGGTATATTTTATGTTTTGGATCTTGAGTTTTAAATCTCTGCTCACCTCTTACGGTATAAGGTGAGGACCTCTTTTTCAGTTTGGACTGCAAAGTAGATTTTAGTGTAAAATATTAAGATATTTTTAAGTGAATGGGTGTTTTGATAAGCAATCATGTTCAGGACATTAAGAATTATTAAGAATTTCACAGTGCAAGATATCCTTATTACACTTCAAGACCTTCTCTTTGTCTGGATGTCTAGGGAAATTTAGATAAGGATTATGAATTTGTATAGTCTTATTCAAAGCTCCTAATCTCTTGCTGTGTGCACATCTCTAACAATCTAGCAAGAGGTTTCAGCAAGAAATAAGTCAGAAATATGTACCATACTTTGAAAATTTAGAGCTGGATCTGAGCTTGTGGCACAGCTCTGTTACAGGACATACTGGGTTATCAAATCAAGAAGGAAAACAGATGTTTATTTTCTAGATTGAGAAAGTATCCTAATGACTATTATGAAAACTAGTCTTTTGTGGCTGTTAGAAATAGCGATGTTGTAAAGAAGGGCCACTCATGAAAACACTCACAAATACCTTTTGTGGATGAATAAAAACATTACACAATGAATAGAAAAAAGTTTCTTAAAGAAAAAAACCCTTCCAACAGCCATTGCTCTTTCCTATTGTGATAATTTTTTTTGCTCTAAGACCTGCAAGGTTGCAAGTGTGTAAATACATCATGTATTGAAAGAGTTAATGGATTTTATCTGCTGCTTTTATACTCACAGGAAAATTACTTAGGTCGGTTTCCTGTAACATAGAGAGCTGTATCACAACATGAAACACTCAGCTGGCAGTTTTATGGCAAGAAGTGGAAGGAGCTGCTCTGTGAAAATGTGCTTCAAAGAGAGTAATGTGGGTGGGGAATTTTTTTCAAGCTACACACAAGTTCAGAAATTTCTGAAGAAGCTAGTCTTCAATCAGTGATCTTTCTTTCTGTAAAGTACATGGGATTTTGTGCCTTTTTTCAGTGATGAATATTTTCTTCCCAGAATCCCCTTAATGACAACACTGGTTGTTATTGCAGAGACATGGGATTAAAAAAAGAAAAGTATTGCCTGGTAATACGGTAATAAGTATCTTTATGTCACACAGAGAGAGAGAGAGATGTTGATGAAAAAATTACTTTTTTTGATGTCTTCTATGCTCTTTTATGCTCCTAGGGAAACTGAATAACCTTATAAATATAAATCCACTAAACATACTGTTAGCATGGCTACACAATTGCCTTTTTTCTTTAAATATCAGTAAAGTTTATTAACACATGTCAGTAACAGCAGCAGTAACAATACTAACAGCAACTAATAATTATATGTGTAATGGCTTTACTGAATAACAGTAATTAAAAATTCTCATTAATGATAAGCACTCTCCAAGAAATGTATGAATGGGTAAGTAAAACAAACTCAAGACATAAACAAAACAAGTGGAGAGGGCTGGTTTCAGTGAAGTAACACACCTCTGAGAAGACGTAGGCAAGACAGTGCCACCGTTAAAACAAAATTGTAGCTGGGTGCAGAAACTCATTGGTATGGGAAATCTCAGCAATATCACTATAACTGCACTTCCATTTAGCTTTTTAGAAAAAAGAAAAAATAGAGTCTACTGTTTTTCAGGTTGACATCCTAAAACCTAGCAGGGAAGGCAATACATGAGGGTGGTTCAGTGCCACAAGGAGCCCTAGGGCTTCTACTCATGACTTTCTGTAAGTGGCAGTGGGAGAATTAGAATAATGAAGTCTCAAGTGTCTGACAGCATGTGTTACCAGCATCAGGTTGTCTTGAGAAACCATCTAGTAATTATGGGCCTAAAAAATCAGATTATTAAGTCACATCTAACATAGCCTTCAAAGGAGAGGCTGTGGTCTTCATTGGGGCCAACAGTTTTACTTTGAGTCACAGCCTCAACGGGTTTCATCTCCATTAGAGAGAGACATGAAGGAGTGTATCTGTCTTGTTCGAAAGAGAGCAACATAATACTCCACTGAGAAAAAGTTACAGCTGCATTTGTAACTGAGCTCTTGTTCTTAAAGAAGTGCATGGTAGCACTGAGGACTGGATATCCCCTCAGGTAAGGAGCACTTCCTTGCATAGCCAGTCCTGTTGTTGGGTTAAATAAGATTATACTTGTGTCTGTTAACTGTAGGATCTGGAGCATTTCTTCCTCCTACATTTCCGGAGCTGGAGAAAAACAGAAAAATAACCTAAACCAGAGCCTGAATCAACAGCAAACACATGAACAGGGAAGTAGCATTATACCTAATAAACAATGCAGCAGAGTATGCCTATATCCACATAGGTCTTGGTTCTGTGAGTGAGCCATTATACTTTCAAGGTAACTCATAAGCCCAAGTGTGGCTAACACAGCCACACATCACTGGCCCCCTGTAAAGTTAAGCTGGAGGTGAAAGTCAGCAAGTGTGATGCTGTTGGAGGTCTGGGATAATCAGGGGCTGCTCCCGTTAGCTGGCAGACTGCAGGCAGGTATTCGGAATGCCAGAGAGTCTCTGGCACACAGAGGTGGTTGGAAAGCCCCTTAGGGCTCATCCTTGCTTTGAAGTGCAAAGACCAGGAGCCAGAGAAAGTCCAAATTCATCAAAACACTCTGTACATCTCTGCACAGTGGGGAATGTGAAAATATTCTGTGACCAAGGTTCTCCTGCCCTCCAGAGCTGCTGGAGTTTTTACTAAGGCATTCTGGAAGTTGTACTTTGATTTGGGGCAGTTTGGTCCTGCAGCAGGTCTAGTGGGAAGGAAGTGGTACTCCAGGATCATAAGCCTCAGTGATCAGAGCTCACTGCAGAGAGATGAGCTGGCCGGAAACCAAGGAGAATGCTGCTCGCTATTTAGTGAAAGTCTTCTGAAACAGAAATGTTTCAGGAGGCTTATGGCCATCATAAAGTTGGATCAGGTTGCAAGATTCTTTACCAACTCTATGTGATGTCTCCAAGTAACTTGATGTCAGAAGCAAAATACTAGCACATTGATTTTAAAGTGGTAAAATTGGTTTTCCTGTTCCTTCATGTTCTGCGTTTTAGGAACATGTTTTCAGTGTGTTTGTGCTCAACTATGAGGGCTTGCAAGCTTCCCTAACTGAAAACTGGAAGTAATGGTGTTACTACAGAATTCTTGAGTCTGTTTGCTACGAAAATCACCTAATATCCTAAGCCTTCAATGCTGCACTCAGCCCAGTAAAATGTAGCCACTACGCAATTTCATTCTTTGATGTTGTCCTCACTTTTCCTGCATTCTCCTATCCTGCACAAAGAACAGGTGGCAAAATAGAGCAAGGAAGATTCAGTGTCAGCCAAAACATTTCACTCTGTCACTTTAGCTCCGTGCAGTAGTTGACAACCGAGCACAAAATAAAACTTAGGCGGGAAATATTCCCTTCTAATAATTTAAAATGTCGAACAGCTATCTCTATGTGTATTCAAAGCTCACATAGAGATAAATTGCTATAAATAATAGGTCATATATCCAATATTCCAAAACAAACAAATAAAGGGTCTTCAAAAATGCTTCTTAATGAAAGAAATAATTTTGGGATGACACTTTCATGTCTTAGCATGCACAACAGCAACAGCATGCATCTGGCTAGCAAGTGTGCTACCAAAGCAGTGCTGATGAGATGAAAAGGGATGACCTAGTTGGAGGAGATGAGACAGAGCAGCACCTGCAAAACCTCTCAACTTGAAGGAAGTTAGTTCGGGATGAGGAAGTTGGTTGCAAGTAATAGTTCATTTCTTCTAGGAATTTCACTAGAAGATGTAGCTCGGTTTGCCATTGGAGGTTTGAAAGGATCACTGAAAGTGTGTACATGCATATGGATATATTCAGCTCCTCTCTGCCTCAGCCCATGGCAGTGTTTGCAGTAGCCCACCAGATGACTGTGTGCCATATGGGCACTTCTTAGAATACTTAATGTATCTATGAATAATTTTCATGAAAGATAAGACAACATCAGATGAAAGATCAGTAGGTATGCAAATTACTTTATGACCCAAGAAGACATATATGGTTACATGATGCATACACACAGTCTTATTTCCTGAGTCCCTAAAACTCCAAAGACAACCTCCCTTTTATAGCATGTATCTACACTCTAGCATAAAATGAAAGACTTCAGGTATCAAAATAAATGTCTGTTTCTCTGAATTTCATCCTATGAAAGGTCAGTTATAAAGCAGAGCCCACAACTAACAAGAAGAAATGCATCTAGTATTTTAATGCCCACAATGTATGTCTTATATCCTATTTTCCAAGTGACATAGCTTCATAGAATCATAGAATAATTTTGGTTGGAAGAGACCTTTACAATTACCAAGTCCAACCATTAACCTAACACTGATAGGTCACCCTAAACCATGCCCCTCAGCACCACATCTATAGATCTTTTAAAGCCCTCCAGGGCTGGTGAGTCCTCCACTTCCCTGAGCAGTGTTCCAAAGCTTTACAACCCTTTCATATGCAAAACTTGTAATTTCTGAGGTGATTCATGAAATGCATGCAGGCTCTGTTTATGCTTTCTTCAGCTTCTTAACAAAGAATGCCAAACCACTGAACGTTAGGAAGCATTCCTACTTAGTTTCTTAGAAGTTTTTGCTGTTCCCCTTTCTACTGAGGGCTACCGTTATAGTCATATGTCAAGAATGATTCATATGACACAAGATAAGTTTACGTATGCCTTACTTTGTGTACTTTCACTTATTCATAAACTTACACATCCATTCTTGTTTTAGATTTCATTTAACTCCTGTATAAGCATAGGTGTTCATTTACTTACAGAAACACCATTTGTCATATTGCATAGAATTTTGTGCATAACATTTGTTGCCTGAGCACTTGAATGATTTACCTTAGGAAAGAAAGAGATAATAAAAAAAATCAAAAACTCCAACTTGTCAAGGTACATTTATTTCTATCTTCTGTATGCCACACTTCAGATGGATAGCTTTATCTTCTCTTTACTGCTGACCTAATTTTACTCTTTTAGGTGACTGATGGTAATTTTTATAGTAATACAGCAGATTTTTGGATGTTTGCCAGCACAGGCTACTGGATATTTGAAAATCCCAATATGAGATGCCAGGTATAAGCATTTCATATGAAAACTAGAACTGAGGAGGTTTCAATGCATGGAAAAGGTCAACACTTGCTTGAGACTTCATGCATGTGCAGCTACTCAAGTCTGTTAGTGGAATCCCTTGTTGCCAGGGATGTTGCAGGGATAATACTTTTAATAGACTTGGGTCTTTCTACAGGAGGAGGACAGTTCTGAAGTCCCTTTGGGCTTGAATTCAAGTAGGTTTAGCCCTTTGACAGGCAATTCATCTCAAGTAAGATGGACTTTCCTGGTGCTGACATTGGTGTCTGTGTTAATTATCCTGGATTCTCCATAAGGTTTGTAAGTGGGAAGGAACACTTTATTGGACACATTTCATCTGGCCTGGTTTAGATTTCTCCTGTGGGTTGAGATGATTTGTACCCTAGAAGACCTATTTGTCTCCACGACTCTACAGAAAATCTATAATTTTATCTCAGATGCTGAGGTCTACTTATGCTAGACACTACAATTTTTCATGATCCAAATGTGACTGTAAGATTCTGTGATTAAAAATTAAAAATTTCAGGAGAAAACCTCTGAAATCCGTTCATCAAAGTTACTACATGGAATTTATCAATTTGCAGTTTTATTTACAATTGATTCAAATACATCATCTGACCAAATGTATCTATAATGATCTCTATTTCCCAGACTTTAAATAAGGAGAGATGCTAGACATTTTCTGGCACTGTGAGGGCATTCTTTGCAGGCAGATATTGTAAGTAACTGATGAGTTTCATATTTATGTAGTGCAATGTATGAAAATTTACCTTGATCTAAAGACCAAAACATTTTTTGGGTATTTATATGCAGAAGTCCACATTTTGATAACCACATTTAAGTTCTTAAAAGCTTGTCATATTCAGGTGATCACTTCTGTTTAAAGTTAGTAAACTGGATTTAATGTCTACTTGCCAGCTCCCCTGATCTAGTACAGCCATAGAATAAAAAGGGCTGATAGGGAAGAATTCCAGTCACAGCTTTGCAAAAGTACACTTCATAGCCTTATTTAGATGTGCATCTAAGGACCTACTCTAATGTTTCTTTCCTACCTCCTGGTAAATAGGTACAGCAATAGTTTTCAGTTTAGGGTTCAGCCAAAGAGAGTGTCACCTGAACAATGCTCCATAGACATCAGCTTCAGCAACACTACAAGTTTGCTTGACCACACAAGATTTTGGCTGTCTGGATGTTTCTCCTGTGGCAGCAAATGAGACTCTTGCAGGAGAATTGAATTCATTGTGTTATTTTGAGTGCAGGAAACGCTTTTCCTTACATTCTGAACTGTACACTAAAGTTCACCCATACACCAGGCTCAGAGCTATGCCATGAAAGCAGTTGCTCACTTGAATGTCACCAGCAATGCACACTCCTGAAAAATTCCGTTGCTCTCCTCTTTCAAACAGGAAATGCCTCTTAATTTGTCAGATTTTTCAAAACAGGACTGTATTTTAACCACAACATTTGCAATGTGAAACAAGGTTATTATATTCTAAGTGCTTTCTGTGATATGCACATGCACGGGGAAAAAAAAGAGCAATTATTTAATTTAAAAAAAAGGTCTTGGATTTCAGCAAAAATTGGATCGTGGGTTGACCTATAAGGACTTAGTGCAGTGAGAGGATTTTTATTAGAGCTCAGTGAAATGAAAGATGATTCCAGTCAATTATATCACAGTCTTACTGGAAGTCCTCCTGGGTGGTAGGGTTCTAGGTAAGATAATTTGTGAATTGAATACCAAACAGTTGTAATATTTAATTTAAAACCACAATAGACATGCTCCCACTGATTTTTTAAAAGCAGTATAAGTGCTCCAGAGTTTTCAGTTGGAGCAGATTTGCTTAGAAAACATATAAGACAGAGTTAAACTGTAATAACATCTGGAATATATAATTCGATGGAACACTGATGGAGTAGGAATGAAGGGAATTTTCTTGCAGGATGTAATGTGGTAACAAATTATTGTTACTTCATTAGTTGAATAGAGTTGGTTATTCAAATATATATTAACTAATGTCTTGTGTTCTTAAATACTGAAGGCGTAGGGCACGTACATTAGAAAAAACAACTATTTGTTTGAATTTTACATAAAATTAATAAAGATTTGCTGGAGAGAACTAATAAATTTATTCATACTGGTCCCACACATATATATCCTAATGCTGTATCTGTAGAAGATTCCCACCTGCTTCAGTATGAATTTACTTCAGTGAAAGCTATATCTAATATATGAAGACTGAAAATCCAAGCTACTTCTAAAAATAAAGAAACATAAATCATATACATGCCTTTGAAAGATATATGTACTTACTCAGAGACACTGTGAAAATGTATTGTTAAATTGTTTATTTATTTGTAATTAAAATTGACACTCACGTAGAAACTTGTATTCAAAATTGAAAATCAGGTCCCAGAATGACATCTTATTTTGAGTCACAACGGTATGGAGTCTTACACAAATGTCCCTTCTCCATGTCTCTGTTCAAGAAATGAATCTGATTTTTGCAGTGGCCTGCAGTTATTTTAAGCTGAAAATCTCATTCCACAAGTTGCTGTGGTCTTTATTTGTTATATCTCTTGGGAACGTTACAAGGAAATCTAAAAGTTCTCTCACTTTTATACCTTTCATCCTGAAACTTCATATACTCATATGAAATTACTCAGGGTTCTTAACAGCCACACGGGAGAGGTGAGCTCCCAAACCCATCTTCTCTCACAGAAGACAAAGTGATGCCTTTCCTTCACTTTTGCTGGGGCTATAGACCCATAATATTTCATTGTGTTGACTTAGAGTGTTCAAAACTATACTAATCTAAATATATACTGTGATGTTGTGGGATGAGCAATGTGTAATTTAAGAAATTGTCTTTTGGTTAATGTAATGGTTATATTTTACTTGAAGCAGACTCTATGTTTTTAGTGTAACACCCCATCTGCACCTGCTAGGTTCCCATGAGGGTTCACAGTGATTTAACCAAAATAGGATGTCAGCAGCATTCAGTGTTTGTGGAGTACTGCTCAACATGACATTAAGTTGTTTGTGGCCTACATCTCACTTTTATTTCTAGTACCCTGGAAGAATCCTACTCAGTGAGCTGCTCCTTTGATGAATACTTTAAGAAGTTTTGAAAACTTTTCTCTAATAGAAATGCTGATAACAGTGGTTGGCTTTACATGAAAGAGTAATTCCAGCAAAACTTACAGGACTACTCAAAAGTTTAAAGTGGAGTATATCTGTTTGCAGCATCAGCACTTGAATTTCTGCAGGATTCATGGAGATTACTGTGGTGCACGGAAGACAGTGAAATAATTTTTTAGATCTCTTGTGATACATACTTAAGAAATGCCTTTACCTAAAGAACATCTACATCTCATTTTTGGTTTGTAATCTCTTTCTTTCTTGGGATCTGCACTGTAATGAGTCATTTCTTTGGTATTTTAAGGCCACTAAATCACAGGCAAAGAGGGAAGGTGGTGGACATAAAAGAATGATGATTTTCTTTGGATACTTTCATGTCATTAAGTTTCCTGATAATTCCAGGTGTTTCTTGTGTCCCAGGGTGGAGATGTTTTACTGTTTGATGCATGTGAATACTGCTCAGTAGTTACGCTGACTTGTTGTCATTTTTCACTCTTTTACCTCTTGACACTTGCTTACACTGATTTTTGTGAGCCTTTCTGCTTTTCTCCATGAAGAGGAAAAAAAACCAAAATTAAATTTGCTGACAACAGGTAACAATTTAAAAATAAATATTAACTTGGTATATATTTATAAATAAATGTATCCCTTTGCTTTCACTGCAATTTTAAAGCTATGATGAAGCAACATGGCTTACACAGAGGGGATTTTTACTTAAAATACAGAAATAACTGCAAATGAGAGCTGTGACTTAAAGAGCAACATATTTTTTAGTGATCTTATGCCCAAAGTGTCTGGAATGTAACATGTCTGGTATTGGCTAGGGCAGATTGGACCGCTGTTGTGATTCATCCTGGCAATTCTCAGTTGATTTTGTGCATTGAATGGGGATTCCCAATGAAGAAGGGTAATTCTAAGAGTGTTTATAAGTGAGTTTCTGCATCTCAGTGTATTTCTGATCTCAGCCCAGTAGTGAAGATCAGAACTTCATCATCCTGAATGTGTGTCTGCTGATGTGTTCACTCTGCTCCTCATTCATGTTCCCTCTGCCCAAATCTCTGGGGGTACTGCACTGTGCAGTGTCTGGGAATGATACCTTCATATTAGTGCAGCAGATCTAGTAGTGGGCTGTGCACTACAATAAGGACTTTGAGGTTCTGGAGCGTGTCCAAAGAAGGGCAACAAAGCTGGTGGTCTAGAGCACAAATTTTATGAGGATGGAACTAGGATTCTGGAGAAAAGGAGGCTCAAGGGACACATTGTCTCTCTACAACTACCTGAAACAATGCTGTAGTGAGGTTGGGGTTGGCCGCTTCTCCCAAGTAGCAAGCAATAGGACAAGAGGCAATGGCCTCAAGTTGCACCAAAGGAGGTTTAGATTGGATATTAAGAAAAATTTCTTCACCAAAATAGTTGTCAATGATTGGAATAGGCTGCTCTGGGACGAGGTTGAGTCGCCATCCCTGGAGGTATTTAAAAGACACGCAGATGTGACACTTAGGAACAGGGTTTAATGGTGGACTTGGCAGTGCTAGCTTAACAGTTGGACTTGATGATCTTAAAGGTCTTTTCCAAAATGATTCCAAAATGATGCCAAATGATTCCATGTTTTTATTTAGTCTCCTCTCCTATCAACATTTTAGTGACTACAAAGACTGTCGAAACTGTCTCTGGAGATTTGGCTTCTGAAGAATTTTCAGAATTCAACAATCAGGTGTGAATGCTACAGAAAACACATGGAGAAGTAGAAAGAGGAATCAGAATAAAGCAACCTTTGTGATTGCCATTCCAGTACTTGGAAGAAGATGGAGCTATTTTTTTTTTTTGGTTCCAAGAAGTGATCTAGGACATTAGCTCCAAAATCTAGAAGTAGATAATGTGTCTCTTAAAAGCAGACCAGATCAAATTGCATTGAAAGGCTGAATCTGAGCAGATGAACTGCAAGATATGTGCTGCAGACTTAGTCTTTTGATAAAAGACACTGAAGGCTTGGATGATGAGTGAACTGAAACATGCTAGGGCACATTTCTTTCCTGAGTATTCTGTGTATATACTTTTCCTCAAAAAACCCCCTAGGTGTCACCTTGAAGTGCAGCTGAAACACCTGTAGAATGACTCATGTGAAATCTATCAGCTAATAAATTAGTGAAGAGGATGTTCTGGGAAAGTATTCCAGGCACTCATTTCATCTCAGCCTTTGCTTCAAGGTGGCTATTCAGACCTGGAGATGAAAATTTGTTAATGTTGTTTCAATTTAAAGCAGAAAGAAAAGCATCAGGTTTCTCAGTTTGTCTTGAGAAGTTTTTAACTTTCTTTCGTCTGGAGCATGGGTAAGTATGTTAGCTTCTCTACTTGGAATGGAAAAACAATGACATTTGTTGTGTATCTTTGGCTTTCAAATGACTTTTATGTAGGCTATAATACTTTATTTTAGGCTATTGTTGTTAAGGATCTATGTGCTTTATTTCCTCCCCCCCAAAATCCTTTGACTAGACAATGGACATCTAAAAGCATGGCAGGTGGGTTTAACCTGTTTAACTAAATGAAGGAGATGTGAGTTATGGGAAAGATGTTTGATTTTATGTCTTTTTATAAGCAAACTGTAGAAAAATGGTCTAGATGAAACAAGTGCAAAACTGGCTGGAAAACTGTTCTTAAAGAGTATTAATTAGTGATTCATCACCAGAAGAGAAGAGAGGCTTGAGTAGGGTTTTAGTAGGCTGCTATTCAGTATTTTCATTAGGGTTCATGATGAAGGAATAGTGAGTGAGTATGACTCTTAAATTTGCAGATGACACCAACTACACTACAAGGTCACATTACAATTCAAAGTGCTCCAGTAAACTTGAGAAAAAAAAATTAGGAAAAGAACGGTGCAATGTGATAAAGACAAATGTCAGGGTGTGCCTTGAAAGTCAAATTTCTGGTGTATTTAGCATGTATTTAACAACTGGAATATTTCTTTCATTCCTCGTGTTTCATGGACAATACAGAGCAATTGCAGAAAATTCAGAAATGAACTACAAGGGTGGTCCACCTCTTGAAACTCGTGCCTTGTGAGAAAAGCTTAAAAGATCTGGAGTTACCTAGTCAATGAAGGAAAAGAGAGAGGCAGCAGTTGGTCAGTCTTGAAAACCAGAAAAAACTAACAGAAAGAGGAAAGAAATAATCACTGTGTTCTTGATAGACAGGTGAAGAAATAATATACTCTAGAGTCAGAAAGATTGAGGTAAACTATTAGAATTAGAAAAACACACGAACTCCTAAATATTTTCTAGCAAGGCGTGTACCTTGGGCATATGCCTTATATAAAACCATTACTGAAGATTTTTAAGAACAACTGTTAGGAATGATATAGCTGCAATTCTACGGTCTTTGAGGCAGATGAATGGAATAGGTGGTGTCTTTAAGTCCATTCTAGCCTATTATTAGTCTTGTATTCAAAAACTGTCTTTTTTGTTTCCTGTGAGTGCGTCTTCAGTTAGGAATGACTGTGCTTCTGTCTTGATCTAGTTAGGGACAGTCACACCAATCTTTAGTTTGTACATGTGTACCTGTAAAACCAAAACCTGTAGTCTGGCACAGCTGAATTCACTCTGAGTAGCTATTCCTGTTATCAGGGCCCTGAGTGCACTAATAATCCATAAAGGCCCTGACTAGCCTCACCTGGGGTCTCTACTCTCACCCGTGGGTCCTGGAGCTATCTATAAACTCAGTCACAACCTTCTCCTCCCAGTTTGAGCCGTGATGGAGGAATGTTGATCCATGGCTGAAGGCTCAGCCACAACCTTCCTCCTACCTCTCTACAGAGCCCTTTGGGGCAGGCTTCAAATTCTGGGCTGGCTACTGGCTTCCTGGCCCAGCTCAGGCTTTTCCAGCAATCATAGGACCTCATCCTGGCCTTGACCTGTTGGTTGACTTCCCAGCTTGATTCCTGACCTGACTCACCACCACATTGCTTCTTGGTTAGACCTGGCTACCACCTCTGTTTCTGTCCTGTTTGAGTACTACTGCTGGGCTGGCTCTTGGCTGAACCCAGACCTCTGCAAGGTGTGAGGACAGACCTTTCTGGGAGAAAAGACATCTGTCTAGGCCCCAAGGGTGTTCACAGGACTTATTGGTCCTGTGTAAGACCCAATTTCAGCCCTCTGGAGCCATCAGACTCTGCCCCAGCAGCACTGAAGTAGGGTGGGTCTCCAGCTCCCCATTGCCCTGCCCAGCCATGGGCCCCATTGAGCTGGATCCATCTGCAGGCTCCTGTGCCACCTCCAGGGAGGTATCTGATGGCTGGGGCTACCCTGGTGACTGCTGGAGTGGTGGGATGGGCTCTTCTGGCCCCTGGAGGCCCCTGGCCCAGGCTGAGCATCCTCATGCCTTCTCCCTGACACCCATCCAGAAACTGGAAGGATGGAAAGAACATCCTATGGCCCATAGCATGCTGTGAAAGATGTTTTTTTCACAGCAGAAGTATTGTGGATGAGATTCAGGGCAGCAATAATTTCTGTTTAGATAGGCAATACAAAGGTATAATTTTGATTTACCTCTTCTAAGTACAAACCTCTTAAGTGCTAATTTTATATGTCTCATTTTGATAATACAGTTTTGACCTTTCATTTATGCCATGCCTATCATCAGTCCTGAAGGACTTCATGGAATGAAAGGGACAAAAAGGACCAGATAGAGTAATCTGCATAAAAAGCATTAACAAGGAGGATATATTTTAGATTATAAATTTCCCAATCATGTCAGGCATTTAAAAAATGCTTTTTTTCTACAAATGACATCAGCTTGGAAATAACCTACAAGTTCTCTGGATATAAGAGATTAGCACACACTCCTGATAGTAGTATTAATCAGACTTTTCACTTCTGTTATGTATACCCTTGGTAATACAGACAAAGTGAAAAATTTTGAACTACAAGATGAAGTAACAAGTTACACATGTATAAGGAAGAGACTTGTATTCTGACTTTAAATCATATGCATTAAATTTCTGAGGGAAAACAAAAAACTACAGACCATAAATTTAGCAATGTTGTTGTATTGTGAATTTTAGTGTGGTTATTTCCAAGGTCCTTCTTTAACTTGGAAGTATATGCTTAGGTTTTTTTTGTTTTTACTCTTTAAATCTTATTTATACTGAAAGTAAATAATGAACACTGCCATCTAGTAAACATATAATGTTTATACAGTATTTATTTATTTATTTTTTAATACTCAGAGAAAGTGAGAACAGAAATTCTGAAAAAAACCCACTATCTGTACTCAAATGTTCATTTCCCTCCTCTGTCTTGGAAAATATTACTTGAGCTGCTTTCATCTTTATATTTTTTCCCTTTAAACCTCCTGACTGGAAAAGAAACTGAATATTCACATGAATTGAAGAAAAGAAATTGAAGCTTTACTAGTTCTACTTCAAAGAATAAGGAAACAATGGAGAAACTAGGGAGAAATTATATTTTTAAGGGATTTCCAAACAAAACAATAACAGTCTTCATCAAGAAAGAAATTTGGATTATTCTGATTTCCAGATACATTTTAGTGCCAATCCACTTATTATTGTTGCGTTTTTAAATTGTTGCGTTTTTAATGATCTTGGAATAACTAGAAGTGCAGATAAAAAGCATCTAGCACTTGCCAAAGTCCTGTCTCCAGAAAAGTCCAGCACCTCATACCAAACTGTTCATTTACAATTCATTATAGTAAGAGGACGCAGATATCTTTCTGATATTGCAGAAGGAATAAAATTATAAAATGTTCTATAAAAATGCAATGCAGCAGTAGAAGTGATGTTTAAGGAGATCACAGTGATCACTGAGAACAGCCACAAACAAGTGGGAAAGTTCTGGTCAGTGAGGAAATACGTTAGTTTTTACCAAGTGTGGCTACCTTAGAGAGTTCATTGCTCTGAGTAAGACTTATTTTACATAATTTGTTCATGTGGAGTTTTTCTATGAATAATAGAGAAAGATAGGTACTATCAGTTGTTGATTCAACCTTACTTTCTTACTGACCTATTTTAAGATGGAATTAATTACTGTCTGTAGGTGACTGTCTGATTTCTACTGGCTGTAGAAATCTAGACAACTGGTTTAGTCTAGGAATGCAGGCTTTTTTGACAGTAGCCTTTTCTGGTAGTGCTAATGGACAGACACGTTCAGAATTCTTTCTGCAGAAGACAAATTTAGGTTTCTGGTGTGAATTGTTCCACAGCTATTTCCAATTTTCTATCCAGAAATGCTCAGTGGGGCTTTGGACAACTATCACCAAACAATTTTTCATTTGCATTGTTTTTCTTTTAAGAGAATAAAAAAGAAACCTGCCAATTCCATTTGGCAGCTTGAATAAGATGGCAAGCCATGTGAGTACCTGGTCTTGTAACAGTGGACAGTGATATCACACAAATGATAACTACTCTTCTTCAATAGCAGTTCGCAGAAGGAGGTACACTAAGGCCTCTTTCATCTGCAAAATGAACTCTCAATACTTCCACTGGGGATTTCAAGTACCTTGCATCTTATATGACATTATGTGAACAATAGCATCCAGATCTAGTAGCTACCCATTCAGCTAGTTCTTAGTTTTGGGTTAAAATAGAAGGCTGCCACTGTTTGATGCTATAGTGGTGCTGGTGAAGCACAAAACTGAGTAGTCTCCTTTCCATGCTTCTTGGATGTCAGAAAAGCTAGTATAGTCTATCCAAGGCCTTCCTTTGGTTCTCTGCAAAGCCCACCAGCCTTTGCTGGACCTGCACCCCAGCCTTCCAAATATTTCCTCCCTCTTTCCCTGGTATTCTGCAAATAACAAGTAGCTGCTCCATTTCTCCCTAGTCATTCCAAAGTGAATCTATGTCCTGCCCAGTTAGATCTGTAATTTTATGAATTCTGCGGACTGCATCCCTAATATTCAGTATTCCTATATTCTCTAAAACCAAAGGATTTATTTTTCTTACTGTCCTGAAACCACCAGTGCTTTTCATCTATATATGTTACTGACAATTGTGCAAACGCAATTAACTAAGCTGCTTCAAAAGCTTCTTGAGCATAGAAGTTCCCTGCAGTACTGCATGTGTGTTCGCAGCCCTGCTTCATGCACGACAGAAGAATAATTTAGGAGTGGGTTTTGATAAAAGTTTTTGGGAGATAAGGAACTCCTATATCTAAGTATCATATCACAGTTTGGCAAGAGGATTGCCCATAGAACATAATTTTTCAAAAATCAGAATCTCTTTGTTACTTGTGAAAGTTCACTTCCAAATCCCTCTTAGGATGCTTCCTTTTCACATATTGTGATTTATCTTCCTCCTTCCCTTTGAGACTTCAACAGTACCTTTTCTTTCCAAGCTTACCCTTACTCTTTACCATCTGGCTCTTAAAACAGAATTCGCTTGGTCAAGTGATTTTCTCTCAGAAGTCACTCATATATCATTTCCTTGGAATATTTTTAATGAGTTTTCTTACTAAGAAATCCCTCAAGTATAAAAATACTGCTTTTTCACAATTTATAAATTAACATTTCTTTTAGCAATAAAAGCTTTCATGCTGACAGTTTTTCCGATACAGTAAGCCATCATCTATTATCAAAAAAGACTCACAATTTTATACATAAAGCCTTGGTTTATTTTCTTATAATTTTGCCCATCTACAATCAGTAGAACCAAAATTTTGCAAGTCAGTCCTCTTCCATACAAAAATTTTGTTTTAATGATTTTTGGTAATTAGATGAAGATGCATCAGTTGTACTCAAACACAAGATTTACCAGCTTAACCTGTGATAGCTAGGTCTGAAAGCTTACATTTGATCAAAGGGCTAGATTAATTTTGGAATGAGATGAATTTTTCTGGTTATTCTTCAACTAGTCTCTTTAACATTCAGTTTTCAGTGTAGGAAGAATTTCCCCTACAGTAATTTGAAAAAACAAAAAGGTGTCTGAACCACAGAAGCGACATTTTTAATGAATTTTCATTTTAAATGTTAAATAGTCTGTACAACAAGTGAGTAAAGGCTTAATCATAAGTAAAGTATTATTGAAAGACAGCTTGGCAAGCTGGATTGAAGCCAATCTGCCATAGAGAAGCACACCACAGTCAGGTCTGCTATATGAAAGACTATTTTAGAACTTGACTGTCTTTTGCCTTTTTCACAAGCTGATGGAAATTCAGCCTCTAAAGAATCATCTTCTAATGTTATTAATGAACAAGATTTCCCTTTACCACAAAGCTACAGGCTTTCTTGTTACTCAACACAGACACAGACATGTAAACACCAATTTGTACTTTTGGCTTACTTAGTGCCATTATCTTTGGATCTCATAGTGATTATTTTTATCTGCTTAAATACACATTAACAGCAACTTAGTCTTCTAGGAAAATAAACCCGTATACTTTGTTTATTGACTGACTGATGTGTGTAGCCTAACCTAGTGATAAGAGCTTTGAAAAGTAACAATGAGACAAAAAATAGTAAATCAAATTATTTATTTGGAACTCTTACGGTTACCAGATGTTACTGGTAATCTGCAATTGTGAGTGTGTCTTATTCTAGAGGTGAAGAAAAAAAGATTCAAATTTGATGGCATTAGAACAGTATAAATAACTGGATTATTGCAAAGCTGTAGAAATTATTCTGTATTTATGATTCACTCAGTGACTAGATTGAATCCGATCAGAGGAAATTTAAATGCTAAAATTTAATGTCTTGTGTAGAAAGGAACTTACCTGCTGCAAAATCAAGTACCTAAAACATTAAAAAAAGCCAAAATTAAGCATTTCTGTGCAGGTTACCACTGAGCAAGACCCTTATGCATAAATTATTAGAGGTATTTTGTTTATTTTGTTCCTATATTATTTTTACTCAGTGAGAAGCTATTTTATGTATTTTATTAATAGCATGATGTGATTCAATACAATATTTGCCTTCCTTGCAGACAGGATGCTAACTGTCATGATAAATTTGTTTACGTAATACAGCAGCTCTAGAGGTGTAAGAAATATTGGCTTGTTGTTATAGAGGGGAAACTGAGTCACAGAATAATTTTAGGTGTAAAATATCTATTGCTCTTGGATGCCTACTCCAAGATATCTGGAGCTTGATCTGTATCAGAATACCTTACTGGTAGCAGCATTCAGGTTGAAGGCATAGCTTTCACTGACTTCCTTTTCCTCTGAGTGATCAGTTTTGACTCCAGAGCAAAGTCTCAGGTCAAGCATTTAATGAGAAACTCATAATTAGTAGAGACCTGAGAAAATAGTTTATAAGCTTTTCTGCTTAACTGATGAGAACCTCTGTGATAGAGGCAGGCATAAAATGTAATTCAGTGGGACACTTTTCATCTGTCTTACTCAGAAGACTATCTTGCTTCCTATTTCAGTTTACACCTCCGAGTGTCAATGACAAATGAAACCAAGATGTTATGGACAACTGCTTCTTTTGCTGTGAGTCAGTGAACTGTCCCCAGAAACGACTCACACTAGATACTGAGAGAGGCAGAAATCTGTACAGAATATGGTGGCATAATTAAGACTATTACAATGCATTCATGCAGGGGTGTGAAATTAAGCGGACACATATCACTTTAATCCTCACATTTCTTAATTTTAGCATGATTAATTTTACAGCAGTCACTTTAAAATTATCCAGTTATGCATAATTTTCAAGGTCTTAAAACACAAGACAAAGAGCTAAGAAAAAGACACTAGGCTTTAGAGCAGCACTTAACAATCAGGGTTCTTAAATCAGTAACTCATACTTCTGGCATTTAAGCTAAAAGGAACTGATAAAAGTGACAGTCATCCTCTGTGTGGACTGGCACTAAAGTGATGTTAAAACTTTTATTTGGCCAGTGGGTTTCACATATATTCTCTAGTATCAGAGAAACACGACCTTGGAATTTTGATACTCTGATAAGGGACCAGGTCTGTTTTAATACACATTTTTAATTCTGAACTTTTTCACCTAACCAGTCTTAGATATTGTTCAGTATTTTTCTCTGTTTTCTTTTGTCTTGCTAGTTGAGGCAGAGATGGTCTTGTGTATATGGTACTTAATGCAATGTGTTTCTGGTGATGGTGCATCCTGAGCTATGGTTGCAATTCTTGTACATTATGTTACAATACAGATAAACACATAGATCCACCCCTCATTCTAGCGTAAGTTACAATACAGTGACCATGCTTGTCTGTCTTTGATAAAGCATTCACACACTGAATACTTCTTAGTGCAAAGCAGTCTACAGATACCAAGTGTCACAGTCATTTTATTTTTTCTAGAAGAGCATAACTTTGAGTCATAGTTACAGTGCTTTTTAAAAAGCAAGTAAAGTCTTCTAGTCCCAGAGGCTGCTCAGTTACACTGACGGTGGAATGGGATTATCTGATCTGTAGTTTCCAGTCACGGAAGTTAGTGCTGGGCCTGCTTTAACTGATGGTAAAGCACTCCAGTGCAGACTCAATGAGTTAGATGGCTTTCTCAGTTTCCATCTTAGCCATCCCAGCTGTGTATGAGTTATTAATTCCTATTTGTGCCACTTGGCCCCCAACAGTTTTCAGTCAGCCAGCAGCAACGTTTCCTCAGTGACCAGCTGAAATTTCTTTAACACGGTAAAAATTCTTGGATGGTATTAACAACTATATTATCCTGAAGATGCTGCTTTCATCTTTTCTCTCCAAATATGATTTCTAACATCTAGTATTCTTCATGCTTCAGAGAGAGAGCTACATATGAGTAGTCTTGACAGTGTTCCAATATGTTAGTCCCTCCACAAAAATATAAGCATATTTAATATATTGTTGTAGGATACGGCCAAGATGGAATTGCAAACACTTTACTACTTATCTGCAGTAAGAATTGCATGTGCCACCTTTGCAGGGTACAATCTCTTAAAATCCCTTATCATAGTCTCTTTTCAAGAAGTCATCTCAGGGCCCCAAGAACCTGATCATCCATTGCTCACATACGAATTTCTTTCTGTTTTGAGGAGGGAGGGTTAGCACTATGGAACTAGTGGCAGATTAAATCCTTGCTCATATGTGGTCAGGCTTGAGGTTCTTAGTACAGAGAAAGATTGCCAGTTTCCGTGTTTGGGCTCCAAAGGTGAAATGAAGAAAGCCAGCAGTTTCTGCTCGTACTGATTGATAAGCTAATGCCTTTTAATTAGATCTGATTAAGGTTTTCTAACCTAAACCATATTTGGCCACAATGAGCGGAACAAAAAACAGTCTGCAAAATTGAAATTTTCGGTGTTTAAGTTTCAATTCTGCTGCAATGTTTTGCTTTCCAATTGGGACAACAGGCTCAATATTTCATTTCAGACTGAATCTATCTGAACAGAAACATGATGGCTTGTTGAATTGAGCTGAATGGTTTAAATTCAGGTCAGATTGTCTGAGCTGATGCAGTAGCTCCTGGAAGCTGCAGTTGTGGGGGAAGTAATCATATGTCTTGATTCTCTTAGGAAGAAGGGAAATTGAAATAAGTAAGGCTGATCATGTACTTTACCTACTGATGTCTTTGGGTACAATTTAGAATCACAGATATTTAAATGCATTTATTTTGAATGGTGCCTATGTTTGAGTGCATGTATGTATAAATGTGGGCATTGCCAGGACAAAAATACATCAAACACACATTTATATATAGATACATGCATATATTTATTATACTTGTGTTTATATATATGTAATAAAGCACATTTTTCTTTCTTTTGGGAAAACATGGCTGGAGCCCAGAGGAGAATTAAAGAGGTCTATGAAGTAAAAACGTCTTTCACTTTCCAGATATTTTTTCCTGGTACATAATGTTTTTATTTGAACACATGGCTATGCCTTACCTGAAGAGTTCACGTGTGTATGACTATTACTGGCAGACCTGTGCCACTGGTAGGCACTGGGGAATTGATACTGAAATTTAGTTTAAGGTTGTAAATGAATGAGTTAAAGTTCATATGACTTTGTGCAGAACAGCCAGGAGATGGCAGAAGCACCACACAACAGCTTCTTTTCATAACATTTCTATTTTTCATATTTTTCTTGTGTTGCATTGCAATTTACATAGTTTTGATGTTTTTAAAAGCCAACTCAGTTCAACAGCAAGTCACTTTAAAGGTTTTAGGTCTCTTATTATATATGCCAGGGTAAATGCAATAGCAATGCTAAAAGCCAAAGTGTGGTACTAGTGGAAGAAAGAATCGCTTTTAACATTTAATTCCATAACAATTTCCTTATTTAGAAAATAAAGTCTATCTCCATCATATTGTCAACTGTTTAGAAAACTGTTTTGTTTCTTCCTTGATCAAGTTCATGATGTTAAAATGTACTAATAGATTTGCAAAACTCTCCTAATATATTCCTCACATTAGCATTCTGAAAAAAAACCAAAAAAGCAAGGAGCTCCTTAACAAAGTTAATGAGAGTACTCTTAACTTCTGTGCTGCTCAAGTAACATACCCTAGATGCAGTGCTAGCAGTGTCACCAAGAGGTTGTGCAGATAAAGAATTTTGTCTGCAACTTGACATGGGTAAGCGATTTTGGAATGTTTCAGTAAAACAAAATGAGTTTACATCCCCATCAAAAATGTGAATGTGAATGTGGCTTTCTACGATACTGTGACTACCTCAGTGGACAAGGGACAACCTGTGGATGTGATCTATCTGGACTTGTGCAAGGCCTTTGACACAGTCCCCCACAACATTCTACTGGCCAAGTTAGAGAGCTATGGATTTGATGGGTGGACTGTTCAGTGGATAAGGAACTGGCTGGCTGACCGCATCCAGAGGGTAGTGGTTAATGGCTCAAAGTCCAGCTGGAGATCAGTGACAAGTGGTGTCCCTCAGGGCTCTGTACTGGGGCCTGTACTGTTTAATATTTTTATAAATGATATCGACAGCAGCATTGAGTGCACCATCAGCAAGTTTGCAGATGACACCAAGCTATGGGGTGCTGTTGATAAGTTGGAGGGGCAAGATGTCATCCAGAAGGACCTAGACAAGCTGGAGAGGTGGGCCCAGGTGAACCTCATGAGCTTCAACAAGACCAAGTGCAGGGTCCTACACCTGGGTCGGAACAATCCCCACTATCAATACAGGCTAGGGGATGAGATGATGGAGAGCAGCCCTGCAGAAAAGGACTTGGGAGTGCTGGTGGACAAGAAGCTGGACATGAGCAAACAGTGCACACTGGCAGCCCAGAAGGCTAATCGCATCCTGGGCTGCATCAAAAGAAGCGTGGCCAGCAGATCCAGAGAGGTGATTTTGCCACTTTACTCTGCTCTGGTGAGACCTCATCTGGAATACTGTGTCCAGTTCTGGAGCCCTCAATACAGAAAGGACATGGATCTGATGGAGCAGGTCCAGAGGAGGGCCACAAAAATGATCAGGGGGCTGGAACACCTCTGCTATGAGGACAGGCTGAGGGAGCTGGGATTGTTCAGCCTGGAGAAGAGAAGACTTCGGGGGGACCTACTAGTGACTTTCCAGTACTTAAAGGGAACTTACAAGAAGGCTGGAGAGGGCCTGTTTGCAAAGGCCTGGAATGAAAGGACAAGGGGCAATGGTTTTAAACTGGAGAGGAGTAGATTTAAATTGGACATTAAGAAGAAGTTCCTCACCACAAGGGTGGTGGAACACTGGAACAGGTTGCCCAGGGAGGTGGTTGAGGCCCCATCCCTGGAGGCATTCAAGGCGAGGCTTGACAGGGCTCTGGGCAACCTGATCTAGTTGGGGATGTCCCTGCCCAGTGCAGGGGGGTTGGACTAGATGACCTCCAGAGGTCCCTTCCAACCCTAACTGTTCTATGATTCTATTTATGAAGCACCTCTAGCACATCTATTCTTTGAAGAAGGGCTGAAACCTGGAAGAGGATCTCTTGGGATCAACAATTTTTGCTGCTGCTAGGAAATGGGCTCAAATTTGACTGTATGATTAGCCTAGGGAATTATCAATTTACAAGCAGTTAGCAGAACTCTGGTAAGAGTTTGGCAATTTAATTATTAGGTGAGTCTTCTTGCCTAGGCATGCTTTAACTACTCCACAGATTTTTCCTATGTATATGAATACATACAACATCTAACAAAGTAATTTGTGCACAAGACCTCCTGATCAGACCTTTTCCTGAAGTTGTGGATGCTCCCCATATTTCTGCTCTGTTCGCCGTGTGAGACAGAGGTCCTGTGGAGAGACAGCATGAGTCCAGTATGTCATCAGAGACTGCACAAATAGATTACTTAGGTTGTGCAGAGAAAATGAAAACTGAAGTGGAAGGAAATCAAGTTTGTGTGAAAGAGAAGGGAATATGACAGGGTTTTTTGTGTTAGAAAGATTAGCAAGAGGATGCATTTTAGAGGGACATGCATAAAAGTATGTATTACACTGCTTAATAAAGCAGAGGGAAAAAATACCCAAGAGACATTTGCAATGGTGGATGGATAGAGCCAAAGTAGGAAGTGTCATTGCAAGTAGCATCCTAAGAGCCTGTGGGGGCCTCACTGCTTATGCGTAACAGAGCTCATCCACCTTGGGTGCTAACCATACCACTCACAATTGCAGCTGTCAGGGTAGCTTTTTTTAGGAGGTTTTTATTCTCAGTGGGTAAAAGTAATTTTATATGCACAAATATGTACCTTACAGCAGACCATGAATATGAGAGGCACATTGGCAGCATAACTCTGGCAATCACTGCTGAAGCCAGTGGACTGAAAGAAATATTCTTGCCCTTTCCTTCTTTCTGAGTACTGATACAAGGCAGCAGGACCACAGAAGACAAAGGCTATAGGAGCCTGGTGTATCTCCTCTGCAATACAGTGCTGCGCAGCATGTTGGAGACAACTATGTTCCTTATGCAGCCCCAACTGAGCACTTTCTGGACCTCATGCATTGAGCAGTAAAGTAAAGCCAGTGTGATTCCCCCTCCATGGCATCTGTAGGCAGGGTCTGCATCTAAGGCCTGTCCCTTTTCACTTTAAGATCCTGTTTTCAGTTTCTTCAAAGATTTCACAGCTTAAAATGTTCTCAGTGAAAATGCCCATGCTGGGTGTCAATTTTATTTCTGTGAGAGATGCAACTACATGGTTAGCTCATTTCCTAGAATGTAAATAGGGGGAAATTACATTTGCCCTTTAAAAAGATCTTAAATGTTTCATTGAGAAGAACCAGCACTTCCTTGCTTGGAAGCAAACCTCTTGTGAGACTTTCTAAACTAGGGCATTGGGTTTTTTTTTGTTGTTATTAAATAAGCCCATGATTGATTAAATTATACATAACAGGGCAAATCGCAAAGTACACATGCTGGTCCACATACTTATAGGAAGACCTGACAAGCAAGGCTGACTAAAGCTACTTCCACTTAGTGATTACATGGGCTTGTAGTTTTTTCTGCTGGCTGAGAACGAGGTAGCTCTTTTCTACAGTGTTCTACAAGGAATGACACTGAAGGATCTGTAAATTTTTAATCTAAAATGTCTCCTCCCCTCTTCTTTCCTGCTCCCCTCACCCATTTGTGTGCCCCTCTATCCTTCTGCTTCCTGTTTCTCTTTTGGGAGGTTACCAAAATTCCATTTGTTTATATTTCTGAGAAGCTATGAACTAACTCAGACTAGTCTCTCCAGATTGCAAATCAGGTGATTGCTTCAACATGAAGCATCTGAGGAAGCTATATCAAGCTGAGATCTGAGAGATTTTAAAGTGCTAGGGATACACCTCCAGATAGCCTCACTTCCCATGCTAAGCACTGAAGAATGCCAATTTGACAGAAAACTCTAATTTTGACATCTATACACTTTTAGATGCCTCACACTGTAGCCTTTTTTTGACCTTGCATCTAAGGCACGTGCATATACACAGAATGTTTGGCTAGGGGTCTACTAACAGATATTTAGCTAGCTATCTAGTTATCTCCTGGCATGATAAAATTTATTCTAACACAAATCCACAGCTTTGTATTTCTTTGTAAAGTGGAAAATGTAAGTGGTAATTTTACCAGCAGAGAAAATCTATTTGAAAGTTTTCTCTTGATAGCAGTTGCTTCCTGAATTTTTATCTTCTTTAATACAATGTGGGATGCTAAAGTACACACCTACCCAGTGGAATCATAATCCATTTTAGCTGTTCAAACAATATCATGCTATCAAAGGACTTTTGATTTCAGAGCCTTTTCATTGTATGGTACTGGATTTTTTTTTTTTACTGCAGCAATATGTTTTGGTTTATTCCAGTCCATTTTATACCCACTGTCTGTTATAATTACATATTCTTTACTGTGAGTATTTTATATAGAATATAGAATTTGTATTGTTACATTTATTTTGCACGTTTTAGAGCCAATATACAGATAAGTGCAAAAGAAGAGGCAAAAATTGACCTCCTGTCTTCTGTCCCCATCTCAATCTCTGATCCTCTCCTAGTGTTTCAAAAGCAAAAAAATTGTGGAAATTAGAGGATTGACCTTTTCACCTTTATCAAATGAAGTCTCCTGTTTGTGAAACCTGTTGTACAATTTGGAACGTTATTGAATTCCCAGAGCTATTTATACAATATAGCACAGTGTAGCTGCTGCAGGCATCAGCAATTGTGTTTTTCTGTGTAGGTGGCCTAGAAGGAATCCAATTAGAAACAAGAATATCTGTGAACATTTGTTATTTTACTAAGCATTTAGAGGAAGAAAGAGGTAGTATATACTTTACTGCCTGCAGTGTAGTTATAATCCCCAAACACATACAAAAACTATATAACATTGACTGTAGAATGGAATTATTTCAATCATTGAATAGGATAATGTGCCAGGCTTTATTCTGTAGGTCCTTTCCTGTGCATGTTTTATCATGTCATGCTTTGATAAGATTTCAGAATTGCAATATATCTTTTTATGTCTGTGAAGAATTGAAAAGAATTTGAGTTTAATTTTTTGAAAGATTGCCATCTTTTCCTGACACTTGACAGAACATGGAAAAGTAAATACTGAATCACAGAATAACAGCTCCTCTCAGCACGTCCTTAATCCTCATGGAGGCCTGTGTCTAGACTCATCAGAGTCTATGCTAAATACAGGATATCTTTCTATTGCCTTTGCTTATGAAACCAGATGGAAATGTTTGTGAAAATACAAGACTATCAACGAGATAAAATTCAGCCATTTTATGGAACTTGAGAAAAGGCAATTCCAGCTGTAACTATGGAGAGAATTTCTAGCAAAAAGCAGACCCCCACCTGTAATCTGTCACACCTAGTGAAAACCTTTCCACAGCCTGAAAATTCTTAATTTCTTATGAAGTCTGAAAGGACTGCATTCTGCCAGTCTAGACTGTGCACATCCTCTGGTCCCCATCTTCTGGATCCCCAGGGTTTTCCCCTGGAGCAGGAGGCTGGGAGATGCAGATTTACAAATCCTTAGCAATGAAACGGCCAAAATGCCATCACACTTAGCACTGAATAAACATTGTTTTTGTTGAAAAAACAAACTACTTCAGGTAAGAATAAGTGGAAACAGTAGTTAACAGCAGTAACAGTAGTTAATCATAGAATCATTATGGTTGGAAAAGACCTCTGAGATCATTGAGTCCAACTGTTCACTCAACACTACCCAGGCCGCTACTAAACCGTGTACTCAACCACCACATCTACATGTTTTTTAAACTCTTCCAGGGATGGTGATTCTACCACCTCCCTGGGCAGCCTATTCCAATGCCTGATAACTCTCTTTGTGAAGAAATTCTTCCTAATATCTTATCTGAAACTTCCATGGCACAACTTGAAACCTTTTCCTCTAGTCTTATCCACAGACTTTATGTCATCCACCAAGTGGGTCACCTTGGAATGCCTTTTATAAACCCGTTCTGGCTGGGCCTGGTCCCCTGGTTTTCCTGCACACATTGTGTAATGGCACTCAAGATGATCTGCTCCATAACCTTTGCTGGCACTGAAGTCAGACTGACAGGTCTGTAGTTCCCTGGATAATCCCTCATACCCTTCTTGTATGGGCATCACATTGGCTAGTGTCCAGTCATCTAGGACCTCCCCAGTTAACCACGACTTCTGATAAATGACTGAAAGAGGCTTGGCATGATCTTTTGCGAGCTCCCTCAGTACCCTTGGGAAGATCCCATCCAATCCCATAGACTTGTGCATGTGTGTGAGGAGCTGCAGGTCATTAACTGTTTCGTCCTGTGTTATGGGGACTTCATTCAGCCCCTCATCTCTGTTATCCAGCTCATGGGGCTGAGTACCCTGAAGATAGCTGGTCTGACTGTTAAAGACTGAGGCAAAGAATGCATTAAGTACCTCATTTTTGAAATAATCTCTAAAATATATCTTATTTTTTTTCCAAAACGATAGTTGGTTAGTTATCTATCCTCAGAATTTTTTCTTGATAAAAAAGCACTAATGAAAAATTTTATTTGTGCTTGACCTTTAGAAAAAAAAAAGAAAATCTCCTGACAAACTATTAAGAAAACAAGCTCCTGTTTGCTATGTAAATGAAATGACATCCTTATAAAATATCTTTGCAGTTGCCACTAAATATTAGACACTAACTAATTTTACTACCTAACTTGTGAAATATTTTTCATGTAAATTGTTCTTTAGAAGAATAAGAGTGCAAGAAGCTCCTTTATGTCTCAATTTTCCTTTTAGCAAACATAGGACTTTTCAGTAAAAATGCTTTTTCTAGACATTAATAAAAATACATCTTTCATTATTTGCATAATTTTCTGGTCTATATTGTCAGCAATAAATGTGAAGGTGACTGCTTAAAAAAACCTTTGCCTTTTAACTTTCATTGAAAAAGAAATAGAAATTAGGTTTCAATTATGAGTTGGAATCAATCATGATAATGATGGAAAGTAATTACCTAACAAGAATTTTTGACATAAATGATTACATGTATTGGCATACATTTTCCAGGTAGAGCATATTACTGAGGGACAAATTCTTACAATTAATATAAAATCCTGTGTTTTCCTTATTAGGAAATTACAAGATTGTTATAAGGTCCATGAAGTATATTTACAAGAAAAATGAAATATTTAATTTTATTTACTCAGATTCAGTATGGAAATGTATGGTACTGCATGAAGGTTTGGTTTGGTTTTTTTTTGACAGTGGGGAAATGGCTTGACTACATTAGTTAAAATTATAGTACATATTAAGCATTAGTTCAGAGTAGTCATTCAGATATTATGTGCATGGACATTCTTGAAAAAGTCAAAAGGCCACTTCCCTCTTGATATATTGGGAGTATCTCATGGAAATTCATACAGCACTCTAGAAAGGAGATGGTATGGGCAGTCAGAAATGTGACTGTGGGAGTGCTCTCAAGTGCATCTGTAGCAAGACAGAGCTGATACAGTCCTTGAGTTCAAGAACAATAAATTGAGAGATGGAGACCTGAAGTGTAGTAGGAATTGCTAATAATCATCTAATTTACCCACTCTTGTACATAATACTAGAAAGACCAAGCAATTCGGTATGTTCTAGGGCAAGAAGTGCTTGAACAACATAATTGTGTTTTCCAGTGATTATATATTTGGAAATATTACAAGACCATAAACGTTATATTAATCTGGGACTGAACATACTCATATTTTCACTCATATAAGGAAGAATATTCTATATTTAAGAAGACAGCGTTATGAATGTCAGATTTTGTTTCCTAAACAATTGACTGTTTTACCTCTGTTTAACAAACTTATCTCATTATTCAAAATCTTAGACTCCAATTGTCCAAGGCCTGGAAATAAAGTAAATGTAGGAAAGGCACCAGCATTTTCAGTCTGGAAGATGAAAAATGCTGGGCTTCCTTCAAAACATGACCCATAGTTATAGATTGGGAGCTCCATTTTTCTGTTAGGAAGTAAATCCGAAACTCCTATTTCCTGCAGGAGATTGAACTGAGGGAGAAAATTGTAGGGTCCTCCCTCTTCGTTGTGACTCATCCCATTCTCTGCCTATGCCTCCTGATTGTAGACGTTCTGCATTGTGTCTCTCATGTCGAACTCTCCATTTTCTGTGAGAATGCTGCTTTGCCCTAAATCCTTTTAGAGTATCCATCCCTTTCTGTCTGTAGTTTTGCTGAAGAGTAGCTGCTCATTCTTCATTATCCACAAATGGTGATTCACATAACTTGATCAAGAAGCTGTAAAACTGTCTGTACATGTGTAGACTTTTTCTTCTTTTTAAATATAAATTGAAACAGTTGAATGATAACCCTTCTTAAAATCCCAGGACTTAGTTACTGTTTGCTGCTTACCTTTGTCATCAGTATTGTCATGAGCAACTAACTTGCTGCTATACAGGGACAGTAGTGTTCCTTTAAAATGTATTTCTATGCAGATATTTTCCTCTATCAAACTTAAATATTGTCATTAAAGCAGATAATTATCACCTGTATCCCTCAGAAAGGGCAAAGAACATTCCAGAACTATATTGCTTAATGACCATTTCCACGTATTTTCCACTCACCATTTACTATGGCAAGTGTTAGTCTACGGTATGCTGTAAAAGATAAAACTCATTCTGCAGAGAATTATTCACATCTCTGTTCAGATGTGAAGTAAGACAAAAACACATGTGCTTGTAGACTAACGTTGCCCTGGCAAAAATGCCATTTGCTAGTAGGAAAATCACTTAACTATTCTACAACGTATTTTCCAAACTGAGTTAGGCTGGCAAACAATGACAGTTCTGTGCTATGTGGAGTAATGTTTTATTACATTATAAATTCTCGATGCAGTGACAACAATATTTGTCTTCTCTAGTACAATACAGAAGTCATTGCAATTATGAACAAAGCCTTCCACAAGTGACTGTTATACTGGATTGTGTATAAAAGAATCAATATGAACAATTTAAATGAAAAATACTAAATGAAAAATATAGTTGATAGTGCAATATAATAAAAACTTTCAACATGTCCTTTTCCTTTTCCTCCCCTTTCTCCTTTCTTTTTTCTGCTCACTGGAGAACAAGGCAATAGCATTATAGCAAAAATACTACCTCAATAGCCTTATATGCCACTCTTATTTTAGATGTTCATTTTTGGGCTCCTGTAGATTTTTGACTGAATTAGTTGCTTAGAAGTATCAGTGATCTTGCTTCTTGCTTGAAACCTGTATGTTCTTCCTAAAGAACCTTTATTTTTATGGGACTGCTTTGCATATAACACCTTAAAATTAGCTAGTCTCCTGGAATAGGAAATAAACCCTGACAATTAGTAAAACAACTTACTCTAAAATGTGTTAAATGTATTCCTTATGCTACAATTAATTGTAGACAGCAACTATAAAAAGGAAAGAAAAACATCAGAATCTGTCTAGGACTTTCACAGTCAGGACAGATTCTGCCATTTTATCTTTGTCTTAGACAAACTCTTCTGAATGAGTTTACATGGCTTGTGAAACAAGACAGAGGAAAGTTGTGAATTATAGGAATGCATAAAGTGACAAAGAAAATCAGGAAGTCATTATTACTCTGTGGACTTGAGACAATAGGTAGGTTGATTCTCTCTCTGAAAAAAACTGTGAAGTCCATTTGTTGTTGATTTTTATGTTGGACTCTTTTAAGCCCATGGTACATTATCCTGAATATCTCTTGCTCAGTAATCTTTTTTCATACCATGGCCTTTGAGATCAGGGAATTCTGGCTGGACAGTTGTGAAAAAGAGATAGAAATTTCCAAGCTTATTTGTTTCTGTTTATTGTAAAGGAATTTTTAGGATGGAGAGAATGCTGACATGTTAATCTCCAAAGAAAGCAATATGTCTCTTGCAATGACACAATCCCTTAAAGAAAGACTGTAGGTGGCAGAAAAGAAGCAAACTAGCCATTGTCTTATGGCAATACACATTCATCCAAAATGAACTAGTAGATTTTAATGATATTATGTACCTATTTCAAAGTAACAGTAAAGTATTATGACTTGTTGTAAATTTCTATCCCTTAAACAAAACATTTTATGATAGTCCCTGAAGAAAATGTCTAAAATAAGAGGGCAATTTATGACCACATAAAGACAAAATCATAACAAACAATAACTCACTTATTATCATAACTCATCCCATTATGCTGTTATGGACTTGGGCTCAAGAATATCTATTACTAATTTAAGGAAAACCTACAAAACAGATATGATCATTATCCTTATATCAAGTATTTATAGGCTGTTTAAAGCACAAAACTTAATTTCTGAAGACATATATAAAGCATTGAGCTATATAGACAAGAAACTCATGCAGCTTAAGCACTTCCCTGCAAATTTTCCAGTCCTCAGGGAAAATTTAGCACTTTTCCTGAGAACTCACCTCTTTTGCCATTGTCTAGCAGTTACAGAAATAGGTATTACAGTTACAGTAGTAAGTATAACCTCTTTTTAGATATATTTCGGCCAAGCTGGAAGTCTCAAAGTCTGACTGCAGATTGCTACAGACTGTACACTATTTACTTTCACCTAGTAAGTACTCCAAAGTTTTTTCACTGATTTCCTTTCCCATATTCTTGTGTAAATCTTCACTAGCTCAGCCAAAAAATGATAGCTCACAGCAGTAGAATTAGCTGAGTAGGCATATTCTAGTAACTTTGCAAGACTTGCACAGTCCTCAAAAGAACAGAAGATTCATGTCTTCTTACATGTGTTTCAAGACTAGCTTATAAGAATCAATAATTTTAGCTCTGGAGCTCCTGAGCATGTTAAGTAGGATACAGGCCATTCTATAGTTGGCTTCTCTGTAATTCTCCTGATCTTATCTTTTGGAAGAAACTCAGGATCTTTAAATATTTTAAGTGGTCCTTTGATGAATTTTTCTCCTAAGAGCTCCCCAGTTATGACACTGACATTCTTCATATCTCCTGCCCTTATCTATTAGTCTTAGGAAAATAGTTCATATTAGTGACATCTTCATTGGTTTCCTGAAGTAATGGGAGAGACAACAGGGTTTCTGTGCTTTTCTGTAAATTAACTGAATTCCTGTGAGATAATAGGTTCATGCTAGACATGATGCTGAGTACATTAGGCTCTGATAAGTATGTTAGATGTTCAGTACTCATATGGTTAAATATTAAGAAAGAAATTTCTAGACAACCTTTCTGATCCTTGATTTTTAGGGTTCCTTGATCACAGGCTTAATCTGTGATAAATAGTTATTACTGTAAATGGAGTACTTGGAAGTAGTTAGGATTATTCGAAGATGGGGAAAGACAACAAAACAAGTATTATGGTGAATGCAAAGAAGGCAAATTCTTTCTAACCAAATCCAAAGTTGAAAGCATCTTGTTTAGATACACTTGGCTGCGCAGAACTACATAGGAGATCAGGTCTACTTTAACCATCTTCAAGCTGAGCTCCAGCAATGTCACTCCCTTCCCCTTCTGTGAACAGAAATCACTGAGGTTTTTTGTAATCCATGAATAGAGGTTTATCCTCATTCTTATGTTAACTGATTTGTCAATTCTTTAGCATATATTTGAAATTGTCAGACATTTGAATAAGAAGTTAAAATGATTGCTAACCTCTACTTAAAATCATTCTCCTTTTGCACTATTTAAAGTGACTTAGCAAACCAGATCAGAAAATTAATGTCCTTTTTTTCACAACCTAGAGGGTTACCTGGTCTGCAAGTATATTGAGATTCATAGGATTTCATAAGATACAAAAATATGGAGTATTTATCCTCCTAATTTCTCTACTTTATTAGAGATTGCCACAAGGATCACCACTATCAGGTAAACTATCTCAACAATAGCCACTAGCTAGTATACCTTTGATTAATAAAGTGAATCTATCTATCTATCTCAAGCTAGTACAAGTTACATATTATCAGCACTCAAAGACATGATAGTAACAGTAGTAACTGATCATATAGCTTTAATCAATATAATAGTGACAACCAATAACAGCAATATCCAAGTAGGTATATACTATTGCAGGTAATTACAAACAGTGAGTGAAGCTAATTGCCAACAACATAACAACAGATATGACAAATTACTGATATGTGAAATGATACAGATTTCAGAAAGGGAACCCCCCATCCCAGAGGAGGGAGGACAAAACTGAACCAACTCCAGAGTGGGAGAATAGGTCAAAAGGAGATTAATAAAATAGTAGACAGTCTCCAAAGATGATCTATGTCACAGCGTGGAGCCAGGCAAGTGTCCCTGCAAACAGTCCAAGATCGTGCAGAAAGTTTATACAGAATGCAACCTGTTTAGGAAGAAGTACATGCAGCATGGGAAGATAGAGAGACTTCAGTTTTGTATAAAAATTCTTTTTTTTTGTAACATAGGCACATAAGAAGGCATAAGGCATCCTGTTTTGAGCAGCTGGTAGATGATGCTAATTTCTATTTTTCACCTCTAACAGCCAATACATGTTGATGTTTTCTGTTCTTTCAGAGTAATTTTATTTTTCCAGACTCTTTTACACCTTTCCAAATGATAAGTTGCTATTGTAGTCCCTTATTGTTGTGCTTATTGTTGGTATCTTAGGGCGTCTGTGGTTTCTAAGGGCCCTGGCTGTACTTCAAAGAGGCCAGCTACACTTTTAAAGGATATTTCTGGTTCCCATGTTTTGTTCCCAGGCTCACAGTTCCAGGCTGGTAAGCCTTTCTCTGTCAGCATATTTCAGCAGACATTTTCTTTTTTCTCAGTAAGTTTCCTCTTCTAACCAGGCCACTCTTACTGTTGCTCCTATCACCTTCAGGAAAGAATAGGGGCAAAATTCTTTACCTGTTGTGTCTCCAATCAGTTCAGTAACATTATACTAGAGAACAATTTTGTCCTGAGTTTTGTAGGATATAATATTAGGTTTCTAAATATGAAAAGAGTAACAAAATCTCATTCATGAATAGTTGAAGTGCAGGGGGCACATACAATAAGAGCCTTGCAGACAGGTATTTCTTAGCTGACTGTGGGATGGTTATATGATATTTCAGGTTATACTCTCTCTCCTAATTCAGCTTTGCTTGCAGATTCTCTGCAAGGTTTCTTTGACAATACAATTCAGCAAACTGTGAAGATCCATGTACCCTGTGTACTGACATTTGTGATAACTGTACTAGTTCTGTTAATGACATAATCACAAGTGTATATATAATTCCAGGATTTTTTCCACCATTTGGTAGTAAAGATTGTAATTAGTGATTATATGTAAAATAGAGATATCATCCTGAAATGTCTGAATGTGCATTTTCAACCTAATTTGGGGAAAGTAAAAGAGATGTAAGGAACTCTTCCATGAGGGTGCTAAATTGGATGAAGTGTTTTGATGCATCTGTGATGCACTCATTCAAGGTTTAAGGTTTTAATGTGCATATTTCAGAGAACAATCCATACAGAGTGAGCTCACTAGTAGCTCAGTGCTTTTTGCTAAAACAGGATGTGGAGATACTGATATAGCTAGTTGGAATGCCAGTGAGTCTGGAGGAAAGATTCAGGGGTGATTAGCTGGTGTTTATTTCCTATTCCTCTGCTTGTTTAGAGATGATATGCTTTAGGTGTGAGGCTGTGTGTGCCATGAAGAAGAATGAGAATTAAAGGGGAGCAATGGAAAGAATGGGAAGCTATGTAAGGATGACATTAAACCTAGCTGGGAGTGCAGACTGGAGGCAGATTTTAGGAGGCAATTTGGAGACTGTCTGTTATTTCAACAACTAGCAAAATCTAGCAAAGATCCTGAATAAATGAAAGGCATAAAGATCTTCCATAAACACAAGCTCATACATGGACACTACTATTCAAGACTAAAACTGCAAAAAATGCTGGCAACTCCAAAACTGGGGAGATAGAACCTGCCTTTCAAGGTGTTATCTCCTTCTTAATGGCAGTCTGGTACCAAATTTAGCCAAATAGGTACTTTCTAGTACCTAGCCCCTGCCACAACCAAAGATGCACAGGATTTTGATATGGGTAATAGTTGTGTTAATAAAAACATTGCTTGCTTTTTAAAAGGCCAAACCTTTGATTCAACTGAGGTATTCAAACTGACCTATATTATCCTCTCCCCCTGTTGTATTTGCATGGTAGACATTATAGACATCTTAATTTAATGAGAATATTACGTTAATTGAATCTGGTACCTTGGAGTGCTGAAGCAGCAGATGCACACTTGCTAACAATGAAAACACAAAGTCTCTGGCAAACAAAATATAATCCATCATAAACAACATAAGAGCCTAAAGAAAGACAATAATTTAAATGGAATGGAATATGCTTCCCTGATGTGTCACTTTCAATCACACACTGACTCTTCTAGAACATGAATTTCCCTCAGGGCTTCTGCAATTTGTAAGACTTGCTGACTATTCATGCACTGATAGTGTCCATTCTTTCTCCTCTTTACAGGGTTTTAAAATGGATATTGTTCATTAATGTTAACAGAAAAACTTTGGATTAATTCTTTTAAAACAGTATTCAGAAGACATATGTTGTTGGTTTTGACACAAAATATCTGCACATAAACTGTCTTAATCTACCCTAAATGAACAAGAAAACGGCATAGTTACAAAAACATATGCTTCATTCAGCTGAAAAATACGTCTGATCTGAAAGTGAGTTTCCAGGAGAGCAACTAAAAATTCAGCAGTTTTGTGCTGGGGAAATTCTGATACACTGAAAATGCTTACATTGTGCTTCAGGACAGTGCAGCATCTGGAATCTGCTCTGCAAGCAAAAAGTTGGAAAAAGTCTTGATTTTGAAAATCTTCATCTCCTGATTTTCCTGGGGAAAAATAGGAAGTATATCTATGGCTTTAACGATTACAGTGCTTCCACCTATAGGGGAAAGAGGTGAGAAGCTTTGAAACCTTGGCTCAGATTAGCATTTCCAGTTCTGCTAGGATGTTAGGATTATGATGAAACAGAGCTGCAGATACTGAAATGTCCTGGGCTGGGCTGCCTGGGGCCTGGGATCTTTAACTGTCAATCTAAGAAGCTTGGATTATTAAGCAATCAAACAGGAGAGATAGCAGAGTCATGCCAAAATCTTGCTGTATTTCCCAGAGATGTTTGTGGATACCAATCATTTATAAAACATCATTTCCTTAGAGTGAATTTGGGGTTGTTTATTAGAATTTCTCACAGCAGATCTGAGTACTAGGCTTATGAAAATGTTCGGCCAAGGCCTAAAAAGGCAAAGGCTAATCATGTGTTTCTGTGACCTGGTACACGTGCTGTCTCCAGGCAAATGCTTACCTGCTGTAGGCACTCATTTGCACAACACAATAGCTCAGATCAATAAAGCAGCTCTTCTGGGCTCTGGATCATAGACACAGGGCTCTATTTGCAGAGGTAACTGCTGAGTTTGGATTTTTCCATTTATTTTAGAATGCATGCAGGAATGTGAGGAAACTCCTCTGTTCCCCACTTTAATGTTCCATTTGGAGTCATGTAAAATGGACTTAAGCTATTATACATGTGGAAAATTCTCATTTGGATGTATTTTGGGTTGAAGTTGCACAGCAATAACTGGTTGGATAACACTGTCACACTGTTGTGATCTGAGAAATTAAAAGAGATGCCTGTATGCAGCTATCACTAAAGCCTTTTCCCGTTTTCCTCTAGCTTCACAGCCTTGTGCTTTTGCCTCCTTGGCCTGAGGACATTGTAGAATCAATTACACCACCTGTGCACCCAATAACTCCATCTGTACACATCAAGGTGCAGGAGGGTCTAAAACCAAGCTATTATGGCACAATTTATCTTTGCCTTTTGTCTCCTTACTGATGTTTATTCTCATATATATATATATAGAAAAAACAACACAGACGATGGGAGAAATGCATCTCTCCTGGCGTTCCCATGGCCAATTATTTTCCCTGTAACACTTTCCCCCTTGCACTGATATGTTAGTCACCTCAGGCTCCTGAAAATGCCTACTTTGTCCTTTGAGAGCAGTTACAATTACATGTTGTCTGACTTAGGTATCATTCTGCAATTTGAGATAAAGGTCCAGTGGACTGAACATTAAGATTTACTAGTGTGACATAAAACCTCCAATATCTTATAGCTGGAAGTGTCCAGCAGAATGAATGAAAGCCTTTGTTCTTGTCTCTGATTCTGCATAATCTACACAAGGCAAACTCCTGAACTTCAAGGGAGTGCTGTTAGGTCAACAGTGACAAAGAGTGGTGGTGTTTGGAAAATACTTAGTTCTAATTAAAGCTGAACTACTATAATTAGTTTATTTTCTTATTTCTGAAACCTTTTGTGATTTAGGTATTGATTTTATTCATACAGACATGGTTTAGACAAGGATATTGAATCAGACGTTTTATGTTCTCTGAAGACTTTCTACTGAACGATGCAATAAAATATAGCACAATTGGGGTGAAGGAACTGAAAAAACAGTGTCTTAAAAGGATACTGTTTTTTCAGTTGTCTTAGAAATGTATTGATTTCAAGACACTTTTAAAGGAATTATGTTAGTTCTGCTTTCTCAAAAAGAGAAGAAATAATCTTAACAAAATATTTACTGACTGTGTTATTTCTCCTTTTACATAGTTTCTGATTGTGAATAATTTCCTGCTGCTACTTTTCCACTTTATTTGACTGCAGTGCAAGTGCTAGAAAACAACAAAACCAGCTAGGCTTTAAGCTGGACAACCATATGACAAATTTTTTTTACTCAATTTTACTGAAAAGTAATTTGAACCTGTTCTGCTTCTCTTGTAAAAGAAACTTCCTTCTGTTGTTATCTTCAGGATATGGTTTGTCTGAAATAAAAATGAGGAAAGTAATTTCTTCTTATAAAGTAAATACCAAAGACATGCCTGCAATATCTATATAGACTGTACAGCAATTTTTAATAAGCTCTGAGGAGTCCACTTAGTCTGGAGAAATAAACATGACAACTTTTTTTTTTTTTTAAAATGGGCTGAGGTAATAGCTCTTAGGCTTCTGGAAATACCCATTCCCATGTGACAAGAGTTTAAGAAACATGATCACTATCATAGTTCTTCAAACACTAAAAAGTCACCTTCTAGAGGTGGACTTTTCTAGTACTAGGTCCATGATACATCTCTTTACACATTACCAAAAAGAAACTTAGGCACCAGGGTGCTAGATGTCCTAAAACAACTCAAAACCATCTAGTGAGACACCTGGGCTATCTATGCAACACATGGGAAAGGGTGAAACACTTCACAACAAAAAGTAATTAGTATGGTAGCAAAGAGCCAGCAAAAATCCAGGGACTTGCCTGCCCCTGACACATATGATGGCTCATAAATCCTATCCAACAGGTGACTTAAGATTTCAGTCCAAGATGAAAACTCTCTTTTGAAACTCTGGAGCTCATTGTTTTTTTCCTGTCTCCCAAGTCAGCGAGCACTTACGTTCACTTTTTGTATTTCAAAGTGTACCTGATGGTGCTGTTACCAACTACTCATGCAGGATCATGTCTTGACGAAGGGAGCATAAATGCAGAATATGAAAAACTACATCTCAGTTTCTCTCCTTGCCTAGGAGGAATACACGTTCAGATGCCTCCCTAGAAGTGCAATCATAGCAATAACCTTCTATCCTTTTTGTTGCTGTTGTGCCTCAGCAGAGGAAATAAAGATTTCTTGGACCACAAGGAGAGGAGAAGTGTAAGTGTAGTTTTTGTAGCGGTCTTTTTTCCAGGGAAACCTTAACTTGAGTGCTGTCTTTTGATGAGTCTGGTCTGCAGAGGTTCAAATGTGATGGGTGGGATGTGTCCCTGTACAAAACAGCCTGTTGACCACTGATGAATGTGATTCCCTGGCTGATGGGAATCTTTGAAGAGCAGATGATCGTTGTGCTCCTGCTTAAGTGCTCTGACCACAAAGCACTTGAATGTCTGTTGACATTATAAAATAAATTAGTAAGTAACAAATGCATCTTCTAGGATACCTGAGTCTATTGGTTTGTGTGAGACATTTTTAGGAACCATAAGCTGTGGAGTGCCTGCCTTTTGAATCCCAGCCAGGGATAAGCTTGTGCTAAGCTGCTCAAAAGTAGTACAACAGAGACACTTCTACACTTGCATGGAAACTGCACTTTCAGGTCCACAGGGAAGCATTAATGTGCATTGAATTTAACTGCTTCTGTGGAAGGTAGTAATTGAATAGTGAGGATTTTCAGGGTTGTGACTCTTACATACTTAAACTCTGCCAAGAATTTCTTTCTAACATGCATACTTTTTTCTGTTTTAGTCCTTGATTTTTCTAATCTAACTTCCTAATCCAATGCTACTAGAGACAACAGTACTTTGAATGATTGTATTTGCACAGAATATATTCTTACACACTGTTGCATTCTCTGGGAAATGGAATGCCCACTTTCACATGATGAGGAATCTGTAATTCATTGCTCTTTGCAAGTAAAGTTCTTTTGTTTTGGTATTAGCTCTGCCCTGTTGTCAGGTCTTTGTTCATTAATTTACTAATTTCCAGTTTTATTAACCTATTGTCAGGTGATTGGTTATACACTTGTTAACCTGAATAGTATCTTCTAGGTTTTCCTGAAAAAAACCCCAAAAAACTTTTGTGCCTTTTTCTTATTTTTTTATATTTTTCTTATATTTCTTAGTTTGATCAATGCATAATGGGCTCAGGACTTATAGGTCTCTATAATCTTGTCTTCAAAATTATATATACTGGTAATAAGAATTTTTGCTAGTCTGGATTGTTTTGCTATTCTGCTTGTGAATTAATTATGTGATCACCTTGCTGCTGATTACTTTTGCATTGAGAATTCCCACTGTGTGCAGGATAAAAACATTTATCATGATTTTCTTAATGAAGATGTTACTTAATGCTTCAACATAGACATCAAAGGTATTATCCACAACTTTGGATTTGTAATAATGACTATAATTAATTATCATGCTTAGAATCAAAGTTTGTATTCCAGGCAGGTTATTCAATATGTCTTTAACTTTGTTTATGCCTTTATTACATGTGACCTTAGGCACAGTCTGAAAATCACTTGGGTCTGCTGTGGCCCCTGGTGCAATAACTGTGCCAACAGCAGAGGGAGCATTAAACTCATTGCCCACGGGAAAGTGTGGGGAGTGATACCCATGTTCCTAGAATCCTTGGATGGGTAGGATGTGCTCATTAGCCTTCTGGCAGTCATCCTAGGAGAAGGACAACTCTGATTCCAAACCCGGGCAGATGGAGCTCGTTTAGCCCTGGAAGGCCTTCCATCTAAGAGAAGGACACTCTAATAAAACCTCTGTCCTAAGGACTTCGCTGCCAGCGTCCAAGCTTGCTAGGCCCTGGCAGATGAACCTTAGGACTAAAGGGTGGGTCCAGCTCTGCGCATGCTGTGTCTCACCTAAAAAAAATCCCTTGTGCAGGCTCGAGGGTGCTATCTGCTATCCTCTTTTTATCAGTGCGCTTGGAAAAGGTGCTGATGAGGAGCGACCCATGATGGGGCACAGCTGAGCTCATCAGCCATGCAGGTGGTACCTCTGTGAAAGCACTTAAGAAAGGGCAGAAATCAACAGGAAGAGAGAGGGGAAGGAAGCAAGAAGATTGTGAAAGATATGATGGAGTAGGTACTTCTCTGAAGGGACTGCACCCATAAATGAGACTGTGCCAGAGCAGGTAAGCTCCAGAAGGGACTGCAGCTTCTGGTGAGGACTAAAAGAGTGAGAAGGAAGGAGGAGCAGCAGATAGAAACCTCTGCCTCCTGACCACAGCCCCTCTTGTGGTGCCCTTTGCCTCACTGAATGGACAAGAGTAGCTTGTTGTAATAACAAGGGGAGCACGGAGGTGTTTGGAGTGAATTTGAACCTGGGAAAAGGGGACAAAAGATGTTTTTCCCATGTGTGTAAATATTTATTTCTTTTTGGTTGTTTGCTTGTTTGTTTTTTTTTTAATTCTCTAATATATGGATTGTTAATTAAATATTTATTTTAATTGGCAATAAATGAAGCATATGGATTGTTAATTAAATATTTATTTTAATTGGCAATAAATGAAGCAAATTTCTCCATGCCAGGTCTGTTTTGCCCATCATGGTGATTGGTAAGTGACCTCCATAACTTTATTTTGACCCAATGAAGTTTCTCACTCTTGTTCCTATTTTCTCCCAGTCCATCAGGGGAGTTTGTTAGGTGGAAGCATGTCTGCTAGCCAGGACCAAACTACCACAATCATCCAAGAAAATAATAAAAAAACTTTGAAGTAGAATACCTAGTAAAAAATGGTTTAGTAATACTTTTCATAAAAGAAATTTTTTGAACTAAAACTTGTTGTTTTGATGAGCAAAAGAGTACACAAGCATTACAGAAATATTATGGAAATAAGTATAAGCAGTGTAGCTATGCTGGAACAAAGTTCCACTTCAGTTTTGACACTTTCTCTGTTTTCCTTTCAAAATGGTAGTATTTTCAATTTACATTTATCAATTTTTTAATAAAAAAAACCTAACATCCATGTTGACTCTCCTATTTGGATTGTGTTTACAGCATTTTTAAGTTGCATAACTCCCAAGGAAGTCTCTGATTTCAGGGAGCATTGCTTAGAATTCTTTTAGTGTTTCCTGTGTCTGCATATGCAGAAACCTCTTGAACATCATTTCATTTGAATCTACAGCATTTCAAAAAGTCTTTTAAGACTATGGTCAAACAAACAAAAAAAGAGGCAAAGATATTTTATTGTTGATATAGTTTTTATTAGATGAGTTTGTATATTCTCTTGATTCTTTATGGAGCATGAAAGCCTGTAAACCTTGTTTTGGCTTTTTATGTTCATATCAAGTTTTGGGGTTTATTTGAAAAATATGTTTTGTAAGACTGAAGGGAGAAATTCATGGATTCTTTTTCAGGCCTGGTATAAAAGACTGTGGACTAGGAAGTTTCAGAAATAAAATTTTCTTTTTTTGTTTCCTGAATGCTTGCAAGACTGACTGGTTATATTTCAAGTCTACAGACCTCTTCAGTTTTCAGTTGCTCCTTTAAGTTATGATTTAATAGCAGCAGTTTTTCTCCAGCCATTCACAGAGATCTCCAGGCAAAAGAACCCACCTTGATATTTTTAAGAGGCACTCCCCCCTCACCTCAAACATCTTAACCTAACCTCCCTGACTACACCCCATCAGGATTTTATTACATAAGCTACTGAAGCAAAAAGTAGTGTAAATATTTTCTGAGTAGCTTGTTTCACATCCTTCCAATATTTAACACGTATTATTCTTCTTAAGTAAATTGCATACTAATCCTTCAGTCTTCCAGGATGATGTCATTAATCCTCAAAGCAAAAATAAAGTTTTAATGTTATATAATGTGTTGGCTCTAGCACGGAATCACTGAGACTGTGCCTGATTTTACTAGGATGGTTTTGCACCTGGGCTATCCTATTGTGTTTCTCAGTCTTTCTCCTGTGTCTCTGCATGATACTGCCTCTGGCAGTGCAGCCATGCCCTGTTGGCAAAAAGAGACATTTTGGTGGGTAAGTGAAGGGTTAGAGGAGTTACCTCCAGTTTGCTCCCTTAATGATCCTTAGAACATAACAAGCAGCATCTGTGCCTCCAGCTGTCAGGATGTTCATATCATGTAATGATAGAAGACTACTAGAGGGTCCTCTATTCTGTAACCATATGTTTAAAGGCCTGTCAATGTCTCAACTCAGAGCGACCTCCTAGATCTCCCAATAACTTGGTCAATCACTCGTGCTCAATGTGCTTTACTCAATCATGCTTCAAATTTGTTTCTCTCATTTAAAGAATGTGCTACCTGAAACAAGTCTATGGCAAGTTAAGATGTTATGGTGCCCTTGATGCCTTTGTAAGCTTAAATCATGATTTAGGCTTGATTATAAATGAGATGGCAGAATAAAATTGTTTTTTAATGAATTTTCACGGGTAAGAGTGAATACACAGATGCATCAGGTAAAAAAAGAAGACTGAAAATGTAAATGGATTTTGCCACTAAGACGATTTGGGACACAATATTCCTCAAGTTACAGAACTTGCCAATGGAACAAGGTGTTTAACAAGATAGTAGTGGTAAAGGTTGAAGGAAATAATTCTGCATCTCTTTGTCTCTTTTCCCTTCTGACAAACTAAACTTTTTTTTCCTTGTGATTAAGGTTTGAGTTTTGGCTAATGGCAAAGATTGCATCTCCATAAAAACCAATCCAGCAGAATACATTTTGGGAAGCACTCATCTTTCTTCTGCCACTGTTAGACACTAGTAAATGAAGTGTATCCCCCCCATTAAAAGAGCATTTATTCTCCACCATCTCTAAAACTGTCAACAGAGATTTAGCAACTGTTTGAGGTGGCCTAAGGCCGTTGAAGGCAGTACATAGAGCCCTGCTTACTTAGACATCATTCAAAATGTTTTCTGTATGTAACTTAGATCAGTGCAAAACAAGGGATTAGAAGGCTGAGTGGAAACTGCGAAAAGTTCATACGTGTCATTTTTCTATTTTTGTCCTCTCTCCTTGCCCTTCTCTTTCCTCCTACTTCACTAACAAAAGTCCTTCACATTGCCCTTTACAAAGTCTATTTCACCTCATTTGTTCTCTCTTCCTTTTTTTCTCATTCATTCTCTCACAATAGTGTTTCAGTTTTTGCTTCCCTCTTCTCTATGCATTGTCACAGCCCAGTCAATCTTTCAGACTGTACCTTTTGGATTTTCCTTCAGCTTTAATCTAATATTTTTCTTTATGTCTCCTTAGGGTCTATAAGCATCATTTGTTTGTCTCTCTGTCTCTATAGCATAGAACCTATTTTAGATAAGGGAACGTGGCTTTCTATCTTACTGGAAATAATAAAATATGTCAGCTTTTAGAGAAAGTCTGTTCTAGCCTTCAATGAGTTAGTGTGGCTTGGCCAAATGCCACAGAAAAATAATTGTCGTCTTTGTAGCACCAAATGATTGTCTGCTTGGTCTCACTGATGATCACATAGCTGGAGGAAGGGTGCTTTCAAGATAACATTTTAGTTTCTCCTTTCTTTTCCCTTTTCACAGATCTGCAACTATTTCATCTTTTCTGCCTTGCTAAGCTAGAGGTAATGATCTGGCCAGGACATTCTTTTATTATTATTATTTTTTTCTGTATATTTCCACTTATTTCTCCAGATATCATTCTTGGAGACTTTTTCTAAATTCTGTCTTACAAACTATTTATTTGATAACTCTGGTTCTTATTCCCTTGGGGCTGTTTCCCTTTTCTTTGCAGCCTCTTAAAAGTGGAATAGTGCAAAAGGACCTATTGCAAAAGATTATCAAATGGTCATTTCTGGCTGCTTTTTCAGTTTTGGCCAGTGCATCTTGGCTATCTTCAAAATAAATAGTAAGAATTAATTATTTACGTGAAAAGAAATTTACCTCACCAGAAGTGGTTTTGGCATATGGATTCAGAAATCTCAGAACAAGCCCTCATGCCATGCCTTTCATTAACCTATTTGTAAAGTTGCAATTTGGGTTTAATTACATTTGTCTTTGTCTCCATTGTAATTTAATTTGATCTTTTTATTGATGCTGTTCATAGAAGCATCAGATTTTTGGAACCTATTTTCCCTTTTTGTTCATGTTCTGTGGTTTTTATTATTAGGATTATTAGCAGTAACAGTAGTACTATGATTGACTGCCATCAAGTATCCTTCAGAGAATACACTTTTCTTTGGCAAGGCTGGCTATCTGGGACCAAAGATAATAAATCCATGCTTTAAGTAGTAATGTATCCTTATGATGTATAAGGAAACAAGCCTATCTTGAATTTATGGATTGGTTTGTCTATCCATTAAGATATTTGATAGTGAATCACAATTTCCTCTACTTTCTACTCATAATATAAGCATGTTGCAGATTATTTTTTCTTGAGAAGCCTTGGAGAAGGATGAACCAGAAAGGCAATAAGGGATAGATAACTTCTCTGTGTACAGGAATTGTTCTCATCTTCTGAGAATATCTCAAAAGAATAAAACAAATTAACTGGGAGCTGTAAAATGTGACAAAGCAAGCCTCTCCAGAAATCAATATTTGTCCTCAGTATTTTTCACCTAGGATCCTGTTGCAATATCCCTACAAATAAATATAAATTCCTTAAATTAGCCTTTTAAAAATATTTACAGTATTTCCACTCTTATGTCATTGGCTTATTAGATACATTCCTTATTTAAACAGTGTTTTTCTCTTTTTAAGCAGGAAATCTGTTGTGAGTCAACTTTTTTCTTCTCTGTAGTACAGTTTTCCTGCTTATCTTCACCCCTGCCTTTGGAACACATGGAAAACAGCTTATGCATTACTTTATATAAGAAAATATACCTTTTAAAAAAAATAAAAATCCTAGAATAAGCAGATGTTCTCTGTGCTGCCTCTAGCTTTCGCTGGGCTGGCTTAATACATTGATTTATACAGTGGAATAAGCTAGGTAACATATTTTATATCTGAAATCTTATATTCAGCTGAATGTAGCAAACACTATGAGAAGTGCACCAAATGTGCAAAATCTGTCAATTTCCACACACATGCACTGTAAATAGTCCTGATGGGGACTCAAAAATGGCAGAACACAAATATGAGTCTTTTGGCAAGTTATCTTTGAGTGTACATCATGGTCATTAATATGATATTTCAGGATAGTGATTATGTACAGTGCATAATATTCCTGGCTTTTTCTGTGATGATATTGTTAGAAGGCACTCAACTGCTTTCATTATTATTATTTTGTGTTCTTTGGAGGTGTATTTGTTACAATATTCAGAAGCTATTATTGTACAATGCAATGTGATTCCTATAGTCTGGGAACTTTAGACATCTAGTGGTGAACCAAGCAGTGTGCCAAGGAGTCTCTTAGCCCTTTTAGAAATATGCAGACCATTGTTAAACTAATCCAAATGTAAACAAACACAACATCAGATAGTTTTTCAGCTCCAGAAATTGGCTTTCTATGTTTCAGACACTATTCTACGTGATGTCTGCAACTGGAAACTTTTTAAAAATGCCTTTTACATGACTGTCCTTTTCTTCTTTGTTGGTATGTCACCCAGTCCTTGGGTTCTGCAATATGTATGTGTTGAACAGCAAATAAGAGGTTTTAAAGCAATGGTCTGAGCATACCTAGCACTTTAAAGGAATTGTTAAAGAATTTTATATCTTCGAAGATTGTGATTTAATCTTTTACAGCTAGGTTCTGATCATTGCTAGGCTTCTCTGGATCTACAGATAAATCTCTTTCAATGGTGTGTTTGCTGACACTCTCTTAAGAAATGAATACCAAATTATTAAAGCACAAAACCCCACCCCAAATCTAAAGGAGACAAAAAGAAGGAAGAATAGGGAAATATACCGTTATTGTCTTTCACTCACAAGTTAAATATACGGAGGAAACCTCTTTATTCAGGGACTGCTGGAGGGTATAAGTGACTCTTGCTGTTTTGTTTGTTTATATGCTGCTTTCTTTTTAAAAAGGTAAATTTAAATGCTTTAAAATACACCAAAAATAGTATTTAGCAACTGTTTTACTGTTTACTAACCTGTTCTTTTATATATATTATAATGATTTGTTTTACTATTTACTAACCTGTTCTTTTATATATATTATAATGATTTAAATTTTTTATTTGGTGTTTTGGAACTTGTTCCTTGATATTTTGAGGAGCCAAAGGGAATACTGACAGGAAAAAGTGCATTAACATCATCACGAGTGCATGATTCATTCAGAGTTGCTACTGAATTTATATACTGAAGAAAACTAATTAGTTAGTCAATTTTAAAATATATAATATATAAAAAGGAAAAACTATCAAAAGAACTTGTAGCACTTGCATTAGATACAATGGTGATAAGGCTTTCTTCCTCTAAGTTGGCATCAGTGCATCAGAAATGAGACAAAGTCCATTACCTTTATAAAACAATATCCAAAACCTGCTTTTGAAAGTTACACTGCCTTTCTGAGTTTTTTGTGAGCTAACATATGGACTTCACAGATATTTTAGTCATGAGTTCTAAAAAATGCTGAATGACTACAGTAACATTCAAACTACTATGACCAAAGTTGAGTTAATACTACTTATATTTTTCAAGAGTATGTTTCTGTTCAGCCCTAAATCAGTCTTGGATGAGTCTGAAAAAACCTTAGGGGGAGATCAGTTTCTCAAAATAGGCAACTCTAGCAAATAATAATAATTTTATTTGCATTTTATTCTAACTTGAGTGAGCCATAAAGCAAAACTAGAATATTTTTTGTCATTTCAGAATAAATTCACCTTTCCATTCCTTTTGGGTTCACATAGAGACAAAGTGCTAACATGTAACAAAGACTTTTAGGACACCACTAAAACAAAAGAAACCACTAGACTCAGATTATATTAAAAAAAAAAAAAGCAGCAAACCCCCCAAAATCTGAAAAAAAAATGTGGTGAGTGGAAGCATCTAGACATGTTTTTGGTCTTTTGGAGCTCATTTCCAAGTATCTCTTTTTTCAGTCTTTCATAATTATCTTTGGCTATGCCAATGTATCTTCTTACAATTAGAGTAATGCAACCTTTTCCATAACTTTCTCTAAGTTCTGAAAGAGATTATGTTTTCTGATCATTTCTAAGAGGAAAACAGAGTAGCAGAAATACTGAATCTTGGTTTTCTGGGTTTCACTGGGATATAACAGAGGTTAAAGTCTGACATTATGGAAAACTGACTCCATTGAGGAATAGCAGTTAAGTCAAAAAGACTTTCAGAAACCATTTAAGGCACTTTTCATGTATCATAAAGAAGAGCACAGGGTCTGAACAAAAGCATTTCATGGTACTTTGTCAATATGTGTGCCTGGAGGTAACTATTATTTTGGAAGACCATTACCCATCTGTTGGCAGTTTCATAAACAAATATAAGTAATGGCAGAATAATTTGTGGGCTTGTGAATCACTGCTGGAAGTGACACAGGAGGAAGAAAATGCTGGGCTAATGGAGAGTGGGCAGGACAAGATGCTGTCCGCTCGGATGAAATGAGTCGTGTGGGAGGAAAAAAAAAGCTTTCAAGACTGAATAATCCTTGGAGGAGTGTACCATCTGCTGCTAAAAAGGATGCATCAGCATGTGCATCACTGTGTCCATAACCGTGTGGAAAAGGTGCAGAGCCCAGCCCAAAGTGAACAAAAAGTGAGAGGAGCCACAGGGACCCAGGGGGCTGAAAAGGGAGTGCCTGTGAGAAACAGAAGAGGCTGGGAGATGGGTAAAGAGGGGATGAGATTCAAGCAGCAGGAGGACTGAAAGGATAAAGGAGTTAATGGATGAAAACCGCCTGTGTAATGAGGTGTGGTGGTCCTCCTCAGCAAGCAGCTCATCACAAATTGAGTTTGTTGTAGAAGTCAAGGATTTTTCAGTGTTTATAATTTTCATTATAACAGTATCCACTCATCTGGCTACTTTAGGGCTCAAGTTCACTGTTTTACACTGGTGCAATGCAAAAGAGTATCTAGAGCATGCCCTAGATACCCTTGGACTGGGGGATGGTTGGCACTGGCCTTGCCTTTTGCTACCTTAGCTTTGTTTAGCTTCTGTTTCCTGTGTCTGATATTCTGTGTCCCCTCAGCAGCATGGCGTGTTCCTGTGAAAAAACTTGTTTTGAACATTTGGCTCCAAAGCAGGATGATCCTCACAGGAAACAATTTAGAGATTGGGAAGCACTGGCTGGGAACTGTTGAAAGAGAAAACAAGAAAAAGTGCAATAATAATCAAACAGCTTTTGTATTTGTGAGTTTTGTCTACAAAGCATTTACTACTTTTCCTGGTGTTTTCTGAGTAGGAAGCAATAATAATAATTCTCATTGTTTAGAGAAATGAAACAGTATTATGACTTGTAGACCAGTAAGACCTATTTGTCAGGGGTTTACTGCAAGCATAGAGGGTTAGTCGCTTAAATAAGTGCCCTTGAAAAGCCTAGCTTAGCTTTCCTGAGGTATTTTTTTTCCAAAGAATATTAAAAACATCTTTCTACACTTAGTGAAGTAAAGAGAGAAAGTAGTGGTGGAAAAAAGTCTTTTTGCCACTTTTCCTAAGCAAAGACAAAACAAGGGCTGAATGAGGGAAGCTAAACAAGAGGAAATTTAAAAATTAAGGAAGTGGAAAAAAAAACCAACCCCCAAAAACCACCAACCAACCCACCCCAAACCAACCCCTAACCCAGAAGTAATTAACTTACAAAAGAAACTATCAAAACGAGTTGTGGTTTCACCATCTCTTGATGTCTTTTGTCAGGTTTAGATTGCACCATATTTGAACCGGAAGAGGTGTGAGACAAACAGAAGTAAGCTCAGCCCAGGAAAGAAGGTGGAAATGCTGATATAAATGCTGGATTAGAACCAGCACATGCAGAACCATAGTGTGCAGGACACTGGTAGAAGTGGTAGGGAGCTAAAGGCCATACTCTTTAAAAATGTGAGGCTGGTAAAATTGACTGACTAGATACTCATACTAGAAAATGTAATGAAATTGAAGTGTTTGATTTTTGCCCCCCCTGCACTTTCAGAGCGAAACTCAGTTTAAGTAATTGTTTCCTTTCCCCTTTCTTTGCCCTTTCTGGGCTGTTGTTTTTCTGAAGCTTTGAAAATGTGTGGGGTTTTGTTGTTTTTTTTTTTTCCTCATGTCCCATTTGAAAACCTTGTCCCAGATTGACTGTCTTTATCATCACAGCCCTTGTCTTTGGGTACTATAGGCAACAAACCTACATGTGTACCTACCCTCATGCTGTTTTCCTGTGTTCAGATAGTGCAAAAGTGTCTTACAGTGAACATTTTTTATAGTATTAAACAATGGGAGAGGTGCATCTCTGCAGTGAACTAAAGGCTGCAGTATCTTTTGACTTCATTCAGCTGGGAGGGGCATGACACATTTGAAAATGCCTTAAAACACATTTGAGAATACCTGAATAGAAGTTCTGTGGCATATGTTCCTTTATATGTACAGTCTTTAATGGCTAAATAGTAACCTCATTGTTTAGATGAAGTGAAGCATGCTGTGGTGTCAAGCCATTGGAATTCTCCTGTGGATGTTGAAATTTCTCCATTTGCTGCATCACTGATGTGGATGCAGATTTGTTTTTGACTTGTCCTTAGCATAGGAACAAACTTTAAATAAACTCAACTGAAGCATTTAAAAAGTGCAATCATACTGAGAGCTTCCATCCCTCCACTAATTAATTCTGATTTTTGCTGCAATCCGTGTATAATGTGCATCATCCTGTAATAAATGAACAAATGCATATGGAATGGTGTCTGCTTAAAACTGATACAAGTAGAAAAAAGCTCTGCACCCTGAGGACGTTGTTGTTGTTGTTTGTTTTGTGTTTTTAAAAGCGGTAACTGCTGTGCTAACAGTTTGGAAGATGGAGTTATTCAATTGGTTTATGTAGTCTTATCAGGAAGGAATTGTCAGAGATGTGAACCATACTGTTATAAGTAAATGAAAGAGTAGTTGTTAAATTTATTCCAAGATTTAAATCATCAGGCATTAAGAATACCTTACAGCAGAACAGCACCTTACTTCAGTGTGTTTGTTTCTTTAAAATTCTTTTCAAAGTACTTGTTATTTCACCACCTTCTATGTGTACACTTGCACATTTATTCTACTTAATTTTTAGCTGGAATCAAACCGTTATGAAACACCAGTTCCAAGACTGTCTAGTAAACATGATTTCGGTGTGTGCTGAGTGAATTTTAGGGCGAAAAAACCCACCTCACTGGAGGATCTACAGTTTCAGCAAGGAAGCTAGAGATATGCGAAACAGCTGATGAAGTAAATAATTGTTTTCATCTTGCTTATCAAAAGGCTTTTGCTCCTGAGGTAAAACAACCTCAGCATACTAATGAATGCTAGCTTTATGGGTCTGATCCATAAAATACTGTGGACAGATGTGTGGCAATTATGAAAATTAAACAAGTATTAGAAAATTGATCCACTTAAAGTTTAAAATCCATGCATGGCCTTTTGATTTTGCTAGACAAATTTAAAGGTGATTGAAGATATTTATAGGCTGCTACAAGTAAAATATGATATCTTGATTATGCATTTAGAAGTTACTAGATGAGAACTCTTTACACTTTCAACAATGGAAATCAAAGTACAGTTAAACAATAGACTCGATTTAGAGGTGTCTGGGAAGTAGTTACATATCTGCAATGTGCAGTAGATAATTGCCTTTTCTTGCAAGTCAGAAATGAAAATATGAAAGGTAAAGCTATAAAAAAGTTAGCTTAGAAGTAACTGTCATGGTGTTCTGGGGTCAGCTAGGATAGCGTTAACTTTTTTCTATGGAAACTGGAAAGGGCCAGAGCCAGGATAGCCAGTAGAAGCATCCATTGGGGTATTTGATGCCATACTGATGTCATACCTGCTACATAAAGGGAGGGCTGGCTTGGGTGTTGGGTGAGATTGTTGCAGTTGATATTACTTGCTTTATATTTTATTAATATTCTCATTATTTCTTCCTCCTTTGTAGTGTTCTGTTAAACTTTCCTTATCTCAACTCATGAGGTGTGACGTTTTGTTCTTCCTGTCCCACTAGGGTATGGGGGGGGGACAGTGTCTTGAATGGCTGTGTGGGGCACAGCTGCTGGATGGGTCTAAACCTTGACACATGGTTTAACCACAGTTGGCAACTAATCACCATGCAGTCGCTTACAGACTCCTCCCACCTCGTGCCCCTCCCCCAGTGGAGAACTGGAAAAAGTACAACTCATGAGTTGAGATAAGAACAGTTTAATAATTGAAGTAAAATGAAAAAATTAGAAGAGATAATGATGAGAATAATAATGGTGATAGAAATGAAAAGGAAGATTACAGTGAGAGAGATATAAACCCCATGGAAAGCAAGGAATGGACAATGCAATTGCTCACCACTTGCTGACCAAATGCCCAGCCTGTCCCTGAGCAGCAATAGGCACTCCCCAGCCAGCTCTGCCCAGGTTATACACTGAGCATGATCTTTATGGTATGGAATACTCCTTTTGGCTAGTTTGAGTAAACTGTCCTGGCCATGATCCCTCATAGCCTCTTGTGTACCTCCTTGCTTGCAAAGGAGAAAAGTCTTTGACATAGGATAAATACTACTTAGCAACATCTAAAACATCAGCATGTTATCAATTTATTCTCACACTAAATCCAAAATACTGCACTGTAGCTACTAGGAAGAAAATGAACCCTGTCTCAGCTGAAACCAGGAGAGTAACATAGCTGCATATATGCTTTTTCAGAACTGATTCACCTTCCTACAGTGAAGAAAGTTACAGTGCTTGTGACACCTGAAGCAGGATCTTTTGAGAAAACTTGTGTAGCTCCATGGGAAAGTGAAATGTAAATGGAGACCATAAGAAGAGACACCACTGCTCATGAATCGAGACACAGAGACACAGTAATACAGAGTGACCTGTCTTACTGAATTTCATCATATAGATGAATATTCTTTTATTTAGAGTGTAGGTGTTGGAGTGTAAGTTAAGAACACACCTGAGGAAGAGTAGACCTTCTGGCAAAAGAGTAGGAGAGTGATTTCTTTCTGAGCAGGGAATAACAGTTTAGAGAAGTTTCGGAACGGGCACAGACAGGGATGAAGAAGCAACAGGAGAAGTGTTAGGATCATGTAGCTCCATCAGACTGAGGGACTGATGAGAACAGGGAACATATAGTTAAGTATGAGAGGCAATAGAGAAACATCATGGGAACTGCTAGGGACTCTTCTAAGATTGCTGGAAACCTCAGAGATAATGAGTCACCTGGGTGAAACTATTGGCCATGGGGCGTCCGTCTAGTGACCCGTGACTTTGTAACTTTGTAGAGAGCAGTCTCAGTACTAAAAAAAAAAAAAAAATTCCATAAAGAGAAGAACCCCCAAAAGAGTTTCTGTTCCAGAGTACCATGTGTTCGTTTACATTTATACCACCTGTAGTATGATATTTTCCAGAGACACTGCTAAAGTTTCTGTGTGAAATTTCTCCTCTCCCCACCTGTCTTCTGTGCCATTTCTCAAAGAGGGGAATGTGGGAATATGCTAGTTTCTAGATATTGTTTGTTATGTTTAGTTTACTTAAAAAATCAAATGATTTTAAATAATTTCCTTCTCTTTTCAGTTATGCTTAATATTTGAGTTCTTGTGCAAACCTAGAATTTTAGGAGTGAGATGTTGCTCTGGTGTCTTGAGTTTGGGACAGCATCTCCAATGTCCACTATCAGGAGAATTTCTGTCAGAATGTGGTCTTTGTTTGAGAATGAGCTATTGTATGGCTCTGGGGATGAAACAAACTTTTTTTAAAAAATCTGAAACTTGTGGGTAACTCAAAATGTCCATGTATTCTTTTATAATGGAAAGAGGAAGTAGAACCTTTCTTTAGCTACTACAGGGGAGAAATAACTCATTACATACCAGAAATCCAGTATTTAAAACTTCAGTGCTTTTTCTCATCATTTAAGAAACACAACAAGGTTTTACAGTTTAAACAACTCCCTTCCTGGCCTATTTTTATAGGAAAGCATGCAACTGGATTGAGTTACTCATTCATATGCATTTCAATGTAGTTATTGCCTCCTTCCAGCTGGCTGCTGTTGCCACTTTTGCCACAGTTGTAGCACCTCCATGACCTAAGTCCTGATCCTCTTACCTAATACTTCCAATTCATTGTTTTCACACATCTACTTTTAGTCCATATGCTTGGAAATGGGGCTCTGTGTACTGCCCCATACTGTGTACTGTGTACGCCTTCCAGGTACAGTGCAGTAACTTGTTATTTGTGTGGAAGTGTTAAGAAAAGGAGCACAGTAGCTCTTGAGAACCACTAGAATTCTTACCACCATCTCAGCAAACACCACCTAGTAGATTGATAGACAGCCTAAGATGATCAGAAGTGGTTAAGTAGTTTTAGAGGAGTCAGAAGATAACTTACGCATCGGACATGATTCCTTTTTACTGAACACTTCAGAAGGAATGAAGATTTGTTTGTGGTTGTTGTTTGTTTTCTGGATAAATTAGATTTTATAGATTGCACTAGAAAAACACTTGTAGGCTGAAACATTGAGATGTATATATTATAGCTGTTGTCTTTGCTGAAACCTCAGGGATGCCCAGAACCTTAAAGTACTGCAGTGTAGAGTTGCTAAATGGAGGCAAAGTTCAATAGTTGTCTCTTCCTCTGAGGTGGCCCATATATATTATGCATTTACTATTGGCTTATATGAACTTAGAAGCATTCCTGACCTGAGATGATAAACACTGTGTAAGACTATATAAGGATGAAACTGAAGAAGAGAAGAAACTGCTGGATGGAACAGGAGAAGAGAAAAAAGTAATGTTAGTACCCTCAACATCTTGGTAGATTAATGAATCTCAATCTCTTTTGTGCTTATTTTGGTATAGAAATTTCAAGGAAACATTTGAGTAAGGACAAGGTGATATTTGGGGTACTTACAAGGAGCAGCTCCTTTGCACCACACCTCTTGTTTGTGTAAACCCAGAAGTAATGTGTTGGTTTTGTTTGAATTTTAAGTTGTCTTTGGAAAGAGTGAAACAAGATATGTCTATTTGCAGTGAAAAACAAAATCAAATTATTTTGTTTCTATTTTAATCCATATTTGCTTCACGTGATAGCACAACATGCTGGTTGTACTTTAAATATCTCCTCATTTTTTCTAAATTTAGGTGAGATACTAACCTTAAATCTGTTTCCCATAACATATCACACTCTCGTTGTTTTGTTGAATCAAAGCAAAGTATTATGGGAATTCTTCAATCCTGATGCATAGTGAGATATACAGTTTTGGGAAGTTTGACCAATTGAACTAACGAAGGACACAAAAAAATTGAATCAGAACTCTCTCCAGAGAAAACAACAGCACAGGCACTCGATAGTAAATTGACTAAGAATAAAGCACAGAAAGATCTTCATATAGATTTAAAAAAAAAGGTTTCCTATTTCATAGTTTAGTTAGGCTTCCTTTTACCCAGGCAAATATCTGGCTAATCTACCAGTGGCATAACTAGCCTTATGATGCTTGTTCCCAGTTCTCTAATATAAATTGTTTCCAAAAAGTGGAGGTGAAGAAGGGTATTCATATGTCATTGTCATTATGGCTATCATTCTAATGACTGTTAGAGCCACTCAAAAATGGAGTCAGGAGAAAACAGGAATACAGGGAAGATCCATATTCAGCTTGGACAGCAGTATTTAAAAGAAGAAATACTAATCTTATTAAAAGTTTTGAAAGGAATTTTCCTCATATATTTTGTTGCTATTTAAGCTGCTATAATTCTATCCCTTTTTCCTCCTTTTCAATATTTCCCCCCTCCATTCCTGTTATAGTTTATCTTTACCCGTTGTTTTTAGTTTGCATTATCTCTTTGTGTCTCTCCTATTTTCCTTTATCTATTTTTTCCCCCTAAATGTTTATCAGTCTGGATTGCCATCAGACTACTTCCAGTGATTTAATTAACTACAATGATGCTGACAACCTCTAAGGGCAGAAACCGATAATATGTGCGTTAAAGCTGTACTACCTTCTAAGGTTTATTCAAATAATCGCTTGAAAACTGAGTTTTTTGTGCATTAGTAGAGTGGACTGCTGGAAGAATAATTTCTATATTTTCCACAGAGAATTTCATTTATAGGTATCTGACAGTGTTAATGGCAATAGTTACGTTAACTAGGAAGGAAGGGATCAGGGCAGGGGATTAGAGGTTCTTCTCATGTATGTGAAAGTATCTTCCAGAACAACAATTGTAATAGAGACGCATTGAGTCTGCAAAGCATTAGGGATGGGATATTTCATCCTGCTTCCTTTCTCCTTTTTTACTTTCCTTTGCTTTACCCTTATGCAAAATAACATAAATATAAGTAAATATTCTCTGACTTTTGTGTAAAAATACCATTGATATTTTTATTTAATCTCACCTGTTCTGTGTACACAGTAAGGCTATGTCAGCCTATGGAGTTCATGGAAATCCAAATGTAATATGCTAACTCTGTACTTATTCCCAAAGATGAGTTAATACTGAAAACACAAAAGCCATAATTTTCAGGAACAGGAAATCTTTGGTAAAGACTTGTCCCCTCTATACTGGTGGATCTTAATCAGCTAATCAATTGGATCATTTTCTTTCTCATACTGATTACACAGTGTTTTGGCTCTTGAGCCGAGATGGATGATGGCAGCCATTCATTTAAATAATGCAGTAGCTTCCCAAAATACCTGATCCCAATGAAAGTTCCCTCCCCAGCATTATTCCTTCTGCTACTCTTGTATTAATTTTCAGTACAACTGAATAGAAATGTGGCTCAGGTTCATGGTTCATTTTGTAAGTGATTCTGCTTGTCAGGAGAGTGACCTAAAGAGGGAATTCATGAGTGACAAGAGCTTGGTTTTACAATATGCAATCTCCAGGCAATTATCACTTTATCACAATGATAAGGAAAATGTGTAGTTGGAAGAAAGGTCATTAGTTTTAATGTTATCTACCCCTGATGTCACTAAGTTTTAAAGTAATTGTATTCAACCTTCTACTAGAAAAGAAAAATAACAGGTATGAGTAGGGGCATTTTTTTTCCAAGTTGCTTGGTTTCTGTGAGCTGGGATGCCAAACCTCTGATTACATCCTTGCAACAACCCTGACAATGGAAAGTATTCTTTCCCCAGTTTAATATAAGAAAAGCAGCAGGAGGTCTATACTTTCAAAGGCATTTGATAAAGAAGTCCGCTCATGGAGCTGAGAGGAAATCAATGGAACTTTTTCATTTCATGGGGCTTTATGATGCTTAAGTCTCATGGTATAATTCATTGCTTTTATGTGATTTTTCTGACAGTGTTCTGTCTTCTGGTTCACTCTGCCTTTTGTCTCATATTCTTTTTTTTTTTTTTTTGGCAAGTATGCTTGTAATTTTAGGCTGTGAAATCTAGGATATGGCAGAGCACTATATTGGCACTCTGTAATGAGGTGGTTTTTTTATTAATTTGCAAGTAGAACATGGCAGCTGAATGGCACTGTTCTCACTAAATAACCTCAAGAAAAAATCTGTGGCCCTAATATATTCACCCATGCCTCCCTTCAAACTTGAAAATGCATGAAAAACAAAATAATCTCTATTAGCTGTTTGAAATTCCTGGCCTAAGACAGAAATGAGCTATCATATTTGCCTCTCTCTCCTCTTCCTGGGAGCAATGTTAATAATTTTACTTGGAGATTGCAAAGCACAAATGAGCCAGCATGAGCATAAAGATCCCTATTTGCCTGCTGATGGATGTTATAGTTTTTGTGGGGCACACTGCATACTGCAGTCACTGTCTCCACAGAGTTGGTGCAGGCTCAGATCCAGGAGCTGCTGTTTGCTGAGGTGGCAGTTCAAAGGCTAATTCAAGTTCTGACTGTGCTGTACAGATACATAATGTGTCAGTTCTCTTATGCCTTCTCAGCACACACTTATGAAAGGAGAGACCCCAGATAGTGTGCCTGTCTTCCCTGATCAGGGGAGTATACTGGATAATCATGAAAGGATGAGGTTGGGACTTAATGCAGGTGACACACAACTAGATACAACTTTGAGTCATAAGTTAAACAATATTGTATACATTTGCTTCTTTTGTTATTGGAATCTTGTTTTCATACTCAAAGGCTGAACAGGTTTTTGCCAGAGGCTGGTCCAGCATTCAAGATCAAGGCCTGCCTTGGCTGGTCATTATATCCCCTTGGATGTCCTAGCTCCAAATTAAGAAGTCTGTACTTTTTCCTGATCAGCTATGTTCCTTACAGAGGATTTTCAGAAGTGAAGAATTCCTACCTGTTAGCAATTCCTGTCCTCGTGCAATAGCTTCCCTTGTGGCCTTCAATGGGTGGATTTTGGACAGTCCCACAGCCTGTGGTTGCAGTCATGTCCTTCCTGGACAGAGGCTCCTCCTTGGTTGTCTCCATCCAAACTCACAAAGTGTGTGCTCTCCGCTGGTACAAGTGAGTGTCCCTTTCTTTGCTTCTGTGTAACAGCAGGTTTCACTGGTTCCTGTGCTTGCGTTTGATTGCCATAATGTTGCCTTACAGCCCAGCAAATCAATTCGTTCCCCTGTTATTTGGTGCCTTTTATGTGCTGTGGGGAAGAGAGGATCTCCTGACACACAACTCAGATTTTACACAGAGACATGTGTGCTATGTTACTTCTTTTAACCCTCGTGTCTATCACTTTCTAGTGGCTGTAGCACAGGCAACTCACTTGAATTTCTGAACTGGATTTCCTAGCTGTCCATATTATGACTTGTTAGCCTTGAATGGACTAGAAGGAGAACATGGAAACCTTTTGCAGTATTTGATTCATTTATAGTCCAGGAGAAACTGAAGTGCTGAAAAAAATGTGCTAAAGTTACTTTTATATTTTCTGGATGCATTGCTGCTTAATTTCATAGTGTTGAATTAATTTTGCTTTTAAGGCTGTTGGACACACAAGAAAAGCCTCAAAGCTTGTTTGGAAATGTCTGTGCTGACAGAAGAGGAACAGTTGAGGAGAAATAATGGTACAGTTTCTAAGATCTGTATGTACTAGGTGACTGCTAAGCTTTCATCTCTGTCAAGTTTTATTCTGGTTTAAAGAAGAACAATAGAGAAGAGAAAAAAGCTGGAATGTAGGTATAGAGAAGAATTTACAATTAGAAGATGACCACAGCTAGAAGATCTGGGAAAACAGCTGAATAAAAGCTCTGCTTTTGACTTTTACTTACTTTGTTTGATTCAAGGCAATGTAATAAGGTGGAGAAAGGTCAAGAAAGAGCATCTAGTGAAAGGTACTGAAAACTGTTGGCCACCATTGTTTGTTTATACTGTGCAGATGCTTTGTGCTATGCTTTTTCTCCCCTTGGATGCTATTTTTTCTCCTTCCTGGCAGTCTGAAGGAGAAGAAAAAAAAGAGAAATCCTAGGGCCAGCTTATTGGTCTGGAGCTGCCAAATCTTCATGGTGTGTCACTCTAACAGTTAATTGAAAGGCTTCTCTTGTGTAATCAGAAGCATTCTTTTGGGAGCTGAAACACACTGTTTTGCTTCTAAACATTTTGATCTGAAATAACTAAATGAGCTGTTCGAGGAAGCTGACTATGGAGATGTATGCACCTAATTTCCTCCTTTTCCTGGCCCCAACCGTGCCTAGCCTTTTTAGCTCCTTTTAACAAACAGTCATTAAAAGCAAATTGGATTTGGAAGCTTCTATTCCTCAAAATCTCATTAGATCTTGAAACATGCTTTCTGCTTGAAATTCCACTTCCCATCTTCAGTGAATCTCTGTAGAAAAGAAAGATTTTTTTTTTTTTTTAACCTCTGTACATCATTCATTTTTGTGACTCTTCTTTGGCCTGTGTGAGATATTGTGACTGAAGGGCTACATCAAGTTAAAAAGAAATTTCTTTTCCAAATCAGATTGTCTTTCTTCTGCCTGTAAGTACCTTAGCATTTTCATAACTTTATTCAAAGTGAATTCATCCAATACATATCTCACAGGCATGAGCTTTTTAATGCTCTTAAAATAATTCCCATAGTTAAAGCATATATATATATATACATAATTTTACTCACATTCGCATTGGAAAAAGAATGTGCTCATGGTTTTTTTTAAAAAAAAAAAAGGAAGATAATGAACCAGCTTTAGCAGTGCAGCTGTTGCTCCATTTAGCTGTTATTTCTAAAAAGTATGACTCTACGACATTTTAATTTTTTGTCATTATTGAACCATATTACAGGCATTGCTCACTCTTTCCCATGACAATTTCATGTTAGTTTACTCTTATTACCGTTAAAATGCTATTATTTATATTTTTGCAATGTTTAGGTGTGCTAGTATAAGAGCTAGTCTACTGAGTGAAGTAATATGGAAGTGCATAAGGATGAGATTTGGGTCTTTGTAACATAGTTTAGTTTCCAGATGTAATTTTCCTTTGTAGAATATAATGGGATTAGCAGTTTTGTGATTGCAAACCCGAGTTTAATCTTTTAAAACTTCCTTAGATCCTGCTCCTGTGTCCACCCCTTTCTAGATGTCTATGGTGTGACTACAGGACATATGAGACTTGAAGGCATCCAGAACAAGACTGCAATGCCTGCCTTAACCCTGAGAAGGGCTGAGATGGGAGAAAGGGGGTTGGAGTCTTTCATCCTAACTCAACATGAAAATTACTATTCATACTGTGGAGTGTCCTATTGTCTTCTTCAGGACTTCTACAAGGTCAACACTGGAAATATTCTCTTGTAAATTCTGAAAATCTCATATAAAAGAATAAGTTAAATGCATAAGGGTTTCGCCGGCCAGCCCCATGACACCACTTTTCTGCTTTGTTATGAAAATGGTTTAAAAATGAGACTTAAAAAATAATAATTCAGTTATTTTTATATTCATTTTTAGTTAAGTGCTTTGGATTTCCAGTTCAAACTTTCTTGAATAGCAGTAGCAGATGAAAAAGATGCTTTTCCAAAGAAAAAATAAGATTCCCAAACACTGATGTGATTTCAGATGCCAAGGCTTAAGAAATGAGAGAAGAAATATCCTAAGATGCATGATGAAACAAGGAAAGTTGGAAGTACTGAAATCAGAAATTTTAACTGTGATAAGGGAGTTTTCCCCAGAGAATGCAACTTTCAAATGAAACTGGAGGAACTGAATTCAAATTTAATGTTGAGATTCCTGTTTAAAATTAATTGTGGTCTCTTTACAAAGATATTCTGAAAAAAATCAGCAAACTCTTTTAGTGTTAGTCCTCCAATCAAGTGTAAGATTCTAAAAAAAAAAGTTCAGCAAAAAAATATAAAAATGCAAGTAGAGAAAAAAAGAGATATTTTCTACTAGTGTCATATAGATTATTGCAGTTTTAGGCACAGGTTCAGAAACAATAACAAAAGGCTCTAAGTGATTCAGCCAAAAATTTGTTAATTTATCATCCAAAAGTCCCCGCGTATACTCTTGTTTTGAAAGGCCAAGGTTTGCTAAAACCAAGAATGTTCTAGATAACATGGTCCTAGAAGGTCTAACCTATGATTAAGTAGTAAGCTGCATGAAAGAAAATAGATTGTAGGCAGAAAAAGCAGTTTGCCCTCACCTGTGGAGGGGCAGTGAGACCTACTGGAGTGAGCATAGGAGCAAATGCTGTCTTTCTCTTTTCAGTCATTCTCACCTCTGGTAGAGAATATTTTGGATTTGCCCATGAGTCAGTGGATGACCTCAGACATGACACATAGCACATCTGTCCCTCACTAAAAGGCAGTAATATGTCTTGACCTCTGGGAGGTGTTTTGAAGATAGATGTGTTTTCCAGTAATATGACTGTCTGAAATATTTTGACTATATAAATGCACTGGAGCAGTGTGTCCACCCTTTCATGTAATTTCTGGTGTATAAACCAGACTGCATTCTTCAGCTGGAAATTCCTGTGGGGAAATTACTGAGAAGCAAAGAGCTCATTCTTTGCAAATGGCAACCCACTGTGAATCCTGGTGTATTCAGTTATGGTTTTCTGAACTGTATGTTCTTGTTTATATGCATATATTCTGCCAGAGAGAGCAAGGTAGGGACAGAATGCCACTGTGCAAGTGGAAGAGAGACTTCACTACCTTATTTCTTGGCATTTTAAACCAAAAATAATGATTGTCTGCTTGAGTGAAAAGGGGCAAGTGGGTTTAACTTGTGAAGTTGGCAGATGAAGGGAACATAAAGATCCTCTTGTTCAAACTCTTTTCATAGCAGTATGATCACAAGACTAGGTCAGACAGCAATTTTGCAATGTCAGCTGCATATTTCCAGTTATAAGAAGTGACTAAATTATCTAAACATGGTTTTTGAAACTCGTATTTTCCAAACAAAACCCTACTTCACTTAAAAACCAAACATGGACAAATTGAATACTGAAAACTAATGGATCTTTATTTCTAGAAGTAATTTTCTTCAAGAATTCATACTTCTATCTTAACTTCCTCTCCTAGGGAGAGCTATAGCCAGGAGCTACTGTGACCTAACTGCCTTCATTTTTCAGGATGGGAGAATTGGAAACACGCCTTGACTGAGACATGCCATTTCTGGAGAGGAAGAGGAGTCTGAGGAAGGTACAATATCAACGTTTCCTATAAAATTATTTTCATTTTTCTTCCTTTTATAATACAAAAGTCTCCTCTGTAAGAATGAGACATTATTTACTTCTTGCACTGTATGGTTATAATGAGGTCCCATGGCTTATCACAGTCATACTTTAATCCAATTTTAATTATTTCTGCTGTTGTGTATCTATTGGCCAAACATCTTTGTGTATTATAATACTGAAGATGATGGAGGTTATACTTGCTTATCAACTCTGAAAATCGTGTTTTTCTATTTCTAAATAGAAGAGCAGATTTGACAGGGATGGAGATCTGAAAATATGCTTTATGCATTAATTTATATAATGTTTGTTACACCACTGTCACCAACCTGTTTAAAAGGAGCTGCCTTACTTGAAGCACAGATGTTTTGATTCAACATATTTATATTTACAAAATCTGAGTGGCCTGGGAGCTCTATGTTTACACCATGAGTTGATTGTTTCAAATACTCTGAAAAGAAAGCAGTGAATGCAAATGTGTCATAGGAGATTTCCTATCAAAATTAAAAATGAATCGGTTCTTAATCTGTTTAATTTTTAGGCTTCTTGACCTCCCAGAGTTTGCTAGGCTATTAACACTAGTCCATACAATGTTACTCACAGCCTTTTGAGTGCCAGTCGTGAATATTGGAAACTTGTAATAATTCTGATAAAATATGTCTTCTAGAAACACACATACATTTGTGCACAGTGTAGTATTGACCCTTACCTATTCTCCAAAGTTATGGAATTTATAGAATAACACAAGTTATCTTGCAACTAGCCAGGACTTCATTCTTGAATGTGAGAAAAAGAGCTCATCTCAGAAATTCTGTGCAAATATGTCAGTCTTGCGTTGATGCATGACATGATCTGTCCCAAAGATTTCAGCCCCAACAGCACCTCCTTGTGTTGAAAGCTTACCTGTTTAAACAGATCATGCTCCGTTTCTTGAGATACTTTTTAAACACGCTGTTCTCTTTGTAATAATTAAAAATAGTTCTCTGCTTCATGGATTACTGATAAAAATGTGCAAACATTGCTAATGAAAATGTTAAAGTAGATAACTAATGGTATTTATGTCAAGAAATATTGCTATATATTTTTCAAGTAATATATTCAGACATTAGCATTCCCTGCTCTTTGATCCCTGACCAGCTTTGCTTACATGCTAGTGTACCTGTAGAGCGCCTTATACTCCAGTCCACTGAGGACCAGTTATTTCTTTTAAGACTTACATGACAATTTGAAACATTTGTAAGAAGCTGAAAAACCCTAACATTGGTTTTATTTCATGTACTAAAATATGTGCCTTTAATGACAATAGTACAAATTAATTCTGTCAACAGCAAAGACCTACTGGAATATGTCAACAATTTTCCCAATGACATGTAACTCTGTCGGAATACCTTGTTCACTAAAAGCAGTGCATTTCATGTTGTAATTGTAAACTTGTTCTTTTTAAATATTTTCTGGATAGAAAGTCTTTATATTAGAATGAAAGTTTTTTTTGTTTTTTCTTGTTGAGTGATTTTAGGGAAACAAAACATTTTAACTACTTAGAGGAATTTTTCCTGTGTGTTTTTCTCCACTCATAATGCTGTTAAATAAAATTCTTCAAGGTAAATATATATGGAGAAGAAGGTGATTAGGGTTTACCAAAGTCAAATTATGCTTAACCAACCTAACAATGATGATGTCTGTGGACAATGGCTAAGTAGCAGTTGTTGTCTGTCTTGATATTCTGCCTCCCATGGCATCTTTTACAGCCTAGATGACTAGACTATTGCAGAGGTGAGAAACTGGCTGGACTGTTGGCCTTAAAGGCAGTGCTTAAGGGGTCACACTTGCCCTTGAAAACAGTTATGAGTGGAGATACTTAGAGATCCATCCTGGCACCTTCAGGTGACAAAATATAGAGGAAGAATTTGCAGACAAATTTATTCTTGTGCAAAAGGAGACAGTTTTAACCTGGTGTTTAGGAACAAAGTAGAGTTCATGCCTTCTCCTCATGAAACTTGAATTAATCCTTGAAAAGCACAGGTAGAATGAAATTTGAATTAATTTTCTTGCCAGTTGTGCCATCCTGGATTAAGTTCTTTCATCCTTCAGTGTTTGTGGGGTAAGCAGGGGAAATGGGGTGACATGGCAGAAAGGGCAGATCTGGTACTCATATGAAGACAAGAGTGTCAAGACAGTCCTTGATATTTCGGTCTTTCAGATTAAGCAAAGGTATGTTACATCCATATTATCTTCCAGAGACTGTCACTCTGATTCTCTCTATAGAAAATTGACAGAATTGGGCAGTGCTGACTGAAGAAGCAAACTAACATAGCCAAAATCAGAATAATCCCCAGCAGGGCATATTGTCTCTGACCAGCTGCAACTGGCAAAGAATAAGAAGAAAAGGAAGAAATGATGAAATAAAAGACAGAGGAAGCGAGAAAGTAGATCACAAAAATTATATATAGTTCTGCAGCAAAGTAGCATCAGTGGAGGTGAACTATATGACAGATAAGAGAGAAGAGAGCCTATAAAAGAAGAAAAATAGAAGTGTCAAAAATACCTAAGTATCCTGTTTTCAAAAGGTACTGGGCAAGTTTATAGAGGCTAGAATCTGATTAATGTCACTGAAACTCAGGCATCTAAGAATATAAAAGCAGTTGTGTTGAAATCAGTGGGAATTAAGCATCTACCCTGTTTATCTAGCATGAAATTCCTATCAAGCATTCATATACAACATTGCTTACTTACTTAAATAACTTTGAAAAACTTGACTTAAAGCCACTGTTGGAACTGAGTCACCTGCTTAAGAAATTATTAGAGTTTTTGAAACGGTTACCCACAATTTATACGTAACAATGTTCTTCCTCTCTCCCCAGATCCCCTGTGGATTTTGGGGTGAAGATCCTCTCTAAAATCACCCTGTTCTCCTCCTGCATCCACAGCTGGTGGGCCCAGGTCAGCTATGGGGTGTTCATGGTCACCCTTGGCACCTTATTTCACTTTGACTGACAGAATTGTCCAGTTATGTTAATATTAAAGGTAGTTCTGTTGCTAGAACCTTCATTTTTTCATGACATGTCTTTCTATGAAAAAACTCTTTTTGTATTAGGTGCTTGTCACTCCAAAATAGATGTATGGTTAGTTTAGGAATACTTCTTTCCTATGTAGCTATGTAATGTCTTACCACAACTGTGATAAATCTGTCTCTTATCTGAAGGCAGACTCAGATTTCTTAATTCTCATTTGGGTGAGTTTAGTCATAACATCGTGCTTTCTGCTCCTCTTTTGGGACATTTATATTACCTAACTCTACAGTTAGACTGCAAGTCTACATCTACAAAATGTTTCTTTTCCTCCCCTGGAGTTTGGCTTAGATTCCAGTTCTAAATTTAAATAGAACTCCATTTTCCTTGTCTAATAACCACTGAGTAATTAGGCTTTTACACATAAAAAGAATTATCTAAAGAAATGTGTTCCTGTAAAGGGCATTTTGAACACTGTAGATGTATTGTCCTCTGACAGATTACCTGCGGTCTGTAGAGAGAACTCTTAAAAAGACACAAGTATTCATACTTACAGTTCCTGTAATTTGTAAGGCTCTATTCCATTATTTGTGTATCTTATCTCTTTCATATTACAGGAAAATGTTCTTATCTCCTAAAAGAGACATTTGTTTCTAATGGAGTGACACATTTAAAGATTCATGCAATAATATCTTTACAGAAATTGCAACTATATAGGTCTCTGGGTCTTTTTTTTGTTTGTTTTTCATGGTGTTCTACTGTAAATGGTACCTAGATGGAGGAGGGTCTGATTGTTAGTAATGATTTCCATTTTCTTATAGTTCTGATATGTTTTTATGTAGTGCTGTATATGTTTATGTGCTTTGTAGATTATGGATCTAATCATTTGTATTACTGCCAGTGAGGGTTCCACCGTGGCTGTGCACTGCAGTGAACTATGAAAATTCCTAATTAGGTCAGTTATTGGAGACATATGATTGTGCATATGGTCCAAAAAGATCTATAAACACTTAATGGTGCTTGGGTATACCTAGATTTCAACACAGAGCATTAAAATCCCATAGTGAAACATTTTGGTCCCTGCTGTCTTCTCTAATTGCTCTCCTCAGCTGATGTTTCATGAACTGATGTTTCATTTCCCATATCAGTGTCAGCAGTTAGCATGCTCTGGCATGTTTGACTTTATTTAGTGTTCTACTCGGACTGGGTCTATCTCACATTCTGCTCTCGTGGTGCCTCATGTAGACATGATGACTGACTTTGGTGTTTCAGAACATCTCCAGCAGGAGCATACTGCATTTTATTCATGTTGGACTGAGTTTAATCCAAACAAATTGAGCAAAATTAGCAAAGATCCATTACTGTAAAATGTTTGAACTAGCTTCATCCTTTTCACATGAGATAGCTTAGGAAGCACTCATGTGGGCAGCTCAGCTGCTAGACCAGAAAGAATGGCTCTTCCTGGGAAAGAAGTGATGATCAAATGGAGGGGAGGAGTTTCATCTATAACTAGAGGCAGACAAGGAATATTCATGTCTAGATTGTCACATGGTAGATTTTACAAGACAGTTGGCAGTAATCTTAGTTTTATGAGATGTGGAAGTAGTTTCCTACTTTTCTGTGGTTTGTGTCGTGCTCTGTATTGACAGGTTCCCTTTGGTGGGGCAAAGCAACTGTCTCAGTTGCACTGGGGTGCTGCCTGGCCAACTGGCTTAGGGCTGCATCTGATTTCTTATGCCCCTGAGTGTATGCAGATGTTGAACCTATATGTTTTTCTTTGGGATCTCACTCTTTGATACCCAGTTGCAACCTTTGGAGAAATCTGAGATCCTTGAGCTCTGTGACCATGTGTCAGTTTGAAAACTGATCAGCAGCTTCAAAGATGTTTGGGAGATAAAGGTCTGAGAACTGATAAACTATGTGTGCTTCATTTCCTTGGAGACCCAGGATAGCAAGTCTTCTGAAAACTTATTTTTCATGAAAGTATTTCCAAAGCAAATAATTAGATGCAGCAGCAAAAGAATTGTATGATATACAGTGCAAATTTTCAGAATATGCAAAACAACCAAGGCAAATGTCACACAAGCTGATAGCAGTGGCCTCTTGGGCTAAGGCAGTTCTAGACCAGATGTCATAAAAGTCTTCATGCAACCATTAGTTATAAACAGCTCTCTATTTGTAACTGTCTTGCTACTCATTTCCATGTCATTTTTCACAAAAATCTGAATGCTTTTTCCTTTCAAATATTGACAAGGGTTTTAAAAAAAGGTTTTATAAAAGGTTATCAGTGCATGAGTTCTTTGTAGTCAGTGATTCCCATGGCAGCTGTGAATTGGGAAAAGCAAACAGCACTTGCAGAATGTATCTTGGAGATAAAAACACAGACAAAAGCTTCTTTTCTGCAGATATGTGTTTGATGGGTATGAATCATGGCAAAACTCTGTAGTGGCTAAATAATTTTTCCTTTCTTTGGAATGGAACAGAAAATGAGTACTGAGCAGCTTCTATCAATGCTACAATTCAGAACAAGCTTGTGAAGGACCAGTAGGGGTCATTAGAGTTCCATGCAGAAAGAGGTATTGCAGTCATCCTGTTATTTTATGCATTTACTAAAGTTGAAAAAGCTGTAAGGTGTATGCTTTTTCATCCTCCCTACATCAGAGTATTTGTCTATTTTAACCCCGAATGTATAGATTCATTTAGCTATTTTCATTTAAGTGACAATAAGGAAAGCCTTTGAACATTTTCATGTTCCACATCTATTTTGCAGCCCATTCAGTGATCAAATGTAGTGCCATTTCTTCTCTTGGACAAACATAGAGTAATTAGGCTTTTCCATAGACAAGTAATTACTTAATAAATGACCTTCTGCAGAAGATGGTATTAAAATGAAGCAAAAGGCATATTTAGAGCAAATGATGGCCATGTAGTAAGGTGGAGGAACAAAAGAGAAGTTTTACATAGTCAATCTGTTCAGTAGTTTTAGAAATAATGAAAATGCTTGCTTGTATTCTACACCAAACAGAATTATAAGTCTGACACTATGTGCACATTTTTAAACACAATATGATGGGTTGCTTGTCATGTAGGCTATTAATTCCTTTGAAATTATAGGTACAAGCACATTCACCTTTCATAAGAGACCCATCATCTGTGCTTGCTTTAGACATAAAATGTAAACAGCAAGCAGATGATAGAAGATAATAACTGAGTTGCATGTAGCTTCCTGTGCCTTCTGTCCAAAACATTTGCAGGGTTATCAAACAAAAGAATTGCCAAGAGAATGTCTTTGAACTGTAGTTTTAATGGAATGTCCAATCTCCCTCTACTAAGGTTAAGCAAATTTGAAAGCATATCATGTGCAATCAAAGCTGCATGAGTGTGTATTCTGATATCCTTTCACCATCTATCCCTTCACTAACACTATCTAGAACTTTGCTAGCTGCCTCTGGAAGCAAAATACAACAAAACAAGCCACTTACTGTTCCTTCGGAATCAATTTTAGTGTTTAAAGAAAGAAAACATGTCTTTTTATCTGGCAATGAAACTAAACTTTCAAAGAGCCAAAGCTTTTTTTCCTCAGTGCTGAAAAAATGCAGTTGTGGAAAATGTTTCAGTCATAGTGTCTTGCAACTATGTAAAAAAATTGATTTAGAATTTCTTAACCTGTCATAAGAAAAAAAAGGATTGTGGGCCCTGGGCCCTTCCTGGACTGAGTAAACCATTGTGGGTTAATAATCCTCAGAATAGCCTTGAACCTGGCTACTTTTCTCAGCATGTCAGCAGTCCCTAGAAAATGCCTCAGGCTCATTTACTATTCCCTAATCAGATGTGCCAGAGATAGTTCAAGTGCTGGATTTTTACTGATCCTACAGCTCTGTTGATGCACTGTTTCTGGATCTCTTCAGAATCCCTGATCACCATCCATTTAGAAGTGATATTTGAACTCGTTCTTCACTCAAAATATTAGGGCCGTTTCCACATGCATACATGCTTGTCTGTGAAACAAAGAAATCAGAGGCCAATATTCTCATTGTTTATCTGTCAGCAACTCTTTTAGCTGAATTAGGAGACAGTTTTCATTAAACTGTTGGAGATAGGAGATTCCTCCTGAGGGTAACGTGGAACAAAGGACTATGTTAGCTCCTCTGTCAGTGTAGTTTTACTTCTGTTATGTTTCTCCAGTACCAACTGTGTTTGTTGTTGGTTTTTTCCAAATAAAATATGTGAAAAAATCTTCCCTTTTTTTTTTTTTGTAGGATTGCTGGTGTCAGTTGTTCAATAAGTGCTTGAAATGTTTCTCTGTTTCTCACTAAAATATGCTTTAATATGAAGCAGAGATTCAGGCTATTGCAGAACATAAAGAACAGTGTAAATTAAGATTTTAGGTATACTTTGTTTTCTTAAAGTATAAATAGAGGACAGAGGTTTGGATCTCTGGTCTGTTGTCTCCATGACCTCTTATATGACCCCTTGGCATTGCAAGGCCTATAAAGCATCTGAGTGGCAATTCATTTTTAATACCATTTTTTAGTTCAAGAGTAGCTTGGATATTGACAAGATATTGTCCTGTTGTGTTTGTACTGCTTAGGGTTAAGAATTGATTGTGCAACTGTTATATCTCGAACTAACATAAACCCCTTATATTTAATTTGTCTGAAGGAGTGTTATTTGACTCTTTTTTAGTAAATCCCCATTTTGGTTAAGCAATTGCTCTCTGTTTTGTGGGAGCCTCCGTGACAATGCCTTCAGTTGTCAATCAGAGAAGTATGTTATGAAATGAAAATATAAATGCAAACATACAGAATATTTCTGTTTTGTAGGACTACTAAACAACAAATTGTTAATTATTAAGGTGACAGGACAGAACCTTCCTGTGTCAAAGGTATTTGTCTCCCTCTTAGTGTTGACACAACCAAGTCATTTAAGCCCAGGTGCTGATTTACTGGGGAAGAGGGAAGGAAGAGCAGCATGCCACATAATATAAAAGTGGCCAGCTGGCATCAGTAGAATTCCTTTGTTTCTGCTGTTCTTGTATGGCGTTTTTATTTAAGAAGTCTTGTAAAAATTCATATTTTCTCAAGATGTGGCTATACCATGATAAAACTGGCTGGCTCTTAGACAGCTATGAATGGCCTCTCTTTGGTATTCCCCCTGCACTAACAATAAAAAAAAGGACTTCTTGCTACAGATGTACTAATTTAGAAATAAAGGACTGAGTTTTCTTTGTCAAAATTGCAACACTGATAGCCTGTATCACTATGTAGGACTGCTGAAGCCTTACTGCAGCTACATTCTTACTGTTATCATAACATGCATTTCAGCCAGCTGTTTGTTGTTGGTGAAATAAATCATCTCAAGACAGTATATGGCCAATAGTACACTTTTGGAGCAAAAAGACAATTGATTGTGATTTTGAGCTTGTATTCTCCACATGAAGTCAAAACATGTAGTGGAAAGCAGAAAACTCAAACTTTTAAGAATACATGCAGGAGTGAATGACTGTTGAGTTTCCCAGCAGCCAGCATTTCTGTGTTCTTTTGAGGAGATCTACTCCCCTAATCATGACTAAAACATTATTCATGGCATTGTGTAAATAAACGCTGATGATTGGTATTTTTTTCCGTTTCCTTCTACATAGGATTTTATTTGAACTATAATGGGACTTGCCGATGTTTGGCACTGCATTGGATTGGACTCTACTTCCTTGACTAGGTAGCAGTACGTAAAAAAGGATTTTACTTGAACCAAAAGGAGCTGAAATAACTTGCTTGCCTCTTGTTCTGTCCCTAGCTGCAAACATAAAGGCAAGTAAAAAGATGTTTCTCATATTGTTCTGTATTATAGTTCTATAGTATACACTGATGTTACAGTAACTGAGGTGGGGAAATATATTTTTTTTGCCTAATGTTGAAGTGTTCTTTTAAACAAGAAAGGGAAAAGTAGAAAATAGCATTTCATAGAAAGTTAAAATATAGCTCAGCAAAGACCACCTTTTTAGCAGCTGTGTTGTTTCTCACATGTATAATCTGTATGTCTATCACTTTTTCTCTTCACTCTGAAGTTATTGTTTTGTGGGCACAGGATATAGTGGCAGATAATATGGATTGTCTTCGTGTAATTAACTACAGCTTTTTAATGTCAATAATGATTACAATATTATTAGCAGTATAAAATATTTTCCAAAACCAAAACTTTAATTAAGCTTACAAAAAAACGTATATTATTCCCCAAACTATTTCTTAACTTTTTGTCAGGTTTCTCATTTTTGTTGTAGTGAGAACAACTCTATTAATGTCATGTATCTAAGAAATGATAAAGCTATGAAAAACCTGTGACAGTTAAAAAAAATAAAAATCTTCAACTCTGAAATTCCAGTTACTACTTTTCTTCTCAATCCAATCTAAAATATAGGCATTTGCCCTTCTGTAACTTCCAGTAAGATGCAAATACCGTGTGTGTAACTTTACCCTATAGAATACTAATTGAAAAATAAAAATGTTAACAGTATGTCAAAGCATTAATTGTTTTTGGAAAATGAAATTAATTTTAGTTTTCTTGTTTGACTGCTCTCACATTATCTTATCTGTTCTCCAGCTTCCTTTACAACAGGTATTTTTGGTTCAGCTGTACAAGATATTTGTATGCTGCCATTTTAATGTCATTAATGTCTTGAGACTGTTGTTTTCAGTAGAATATTTTACTTGAGATGTGAGTCATTCCTGAAAGGTTTTGGAATACTAAAGATTTAATTTAAATAAGGCTGATGAATATTTGAAGTAGAAGTTCTGTCTATGCTTCAGGTGAAGACTGTGCAATAGACCTTAGAACCCAATTCAGCAAAACAATTAAAATTACATTTAGCTTTAAGCTCTTGACTAGCTGCCTTTGTTTTGTTGTTCCATTTAATGGTTCATCCTGCTGTTATATAATTCATTCAAGATGCAATTTGGGATCTGTATCATTTGCAGACAGCTCTCATATGGCAGTAATACAAAGTCTTACTTGAATTAGTATAATAAATATAATTCTTTGTGAAAGAGCTGTATTCCAGCTTGATCTTTGATGAATTTTAAAGTGATATTCAAATCCTTCCATTCATCCATCCACAGTAACAGGAAGATCCTCCTCATTAAATACATAGTAGGTTGTTTGAGGGGGAAAATTAGATATTATGAAATCAAATGCATTGCACCTTCTATACCACATTTTCGTTGTGCAGTAGGTTATAAACAAAATCTTTGGAGGTTAGCTGTTTTCCAAATGAGTGTTTCTTAGGCTTTCTTCTGAAAGTACAAAGTGTGGCACCAGCATGGCAAAATATGACGGCACTGAAAACCCTTTTTTTTTTTTTAACATATCTGGGAGACTTTTAGGGAGCATACTTTTCCAGTACTTTCTTTGAGAACTGACTTCTGATCTGTTACCATTTTTAAGTGAAATCTGGGACTGTAGATTGTAATGCAAGTGCTTGAGCCTTAGATGCCAAGGCAACAGAGGAGCATGGACATGGGAATGTTTGAAGAATTTAGCAGGTAATACTACAGCAGATGTATCCTTTCTGGTATCTGCATTTTTCTAAGCCACATGGCAAACTGACTGTTGAGTGTAGCAGCCAATATGTGTTAGTTTTTTGACAGAGGTCAGCTGATTCAAAAGAGGTCAAAACAACATAATATCTGATTATATTTTTAAACAAAAAGCATGTGGAAATTCTATACTTCTCTGCAAGATGCTTTTATTATTAAAATACTTCAAAGATTAATAAAAGCTGTCCAAGCATAAAAGCTCTTGGAAAAGGTGGCCTTACACCTGTAGCAGAATAATTTTGGAAAAGCTTTCTGGCATTTTTAGACTGAGAGAGTTGAGGTTGTTCAGCCTAGAGAAAAGAAGGCTCTGGGGAGATCTCACAGCAGCCTTTAAGTACCTAAAGAGATCCTACAGGAAAGATGGAGACTCTTTTTATCAGGGAGTACAGTGNATGAGGGGTAACAGTTTCAAACTGATAGAGGATAGATTTAGATTAGATATGAGGGAGAAATTCTTTGCTGTGAGGGTGGTGAGACACTGGAACAGGTTGCCCAGAGAGGCTGTGGATGTCCCCTCCCTGGAAAAGTTCAAGGCAAGTTGGATGGTGCTTCGATCTGGTGGAAGGTGTCTCTGCTCATGACAGAGGAGTTGGAACTTAATGATCTTTAAGGTCCCTTCCAAACCATTTTGTGATTCTATGGTTCTATATCTTTTGCTGACAGAAGATGGGAAGTAAGAGCTGTAGAGTAATACTGGGGAAGATGGACAGACTCATATGCAGTCAAGCTCATTTTCTGAAGCACCTGAAGAAATGTTTGGCCAGCCTCCTCCCACAATTATTTTTGCTGCTTTCACTTTACAATTAGCTAAATTTTTGTAAACTACCAGCTTATATCCCCTTTGCAAAACATAAGTTTGGGAAAAAATTACTCCTATTGCAGATCTTGAAAAGGATATGCTATAGGAAACACTGTTCTGAAATGCCTGTTACTCAGTCTATATGGTGTATTCCATCTGGGGGCTCTTGTATGTGGTTACATCTCCTCTATTCAGAGGGACAGACTAGAGATGCCTGTGCAGAAATGGTATAAAATGGAAGATTGGTGGGCACAGCTGTTTCCTTTAGTGGGATTCTTCCATGCACTCTTCCTTTTCTCTTCTGGGAGAAAACAGCAAAATGCAAATTCTCCCTTTGCAGATCCTGAAGTACATTCCCACACAAAATAGAAGTTCTTTGAAAAGGAGAATTAGATCCAAGACAATTGTTTAAAATGTCAGACTACTGCCAAACATTTTATCCTGTATTCTTGAATTGTGACAACTGAAGTTCAGGAAGGTGAGGCACTTATCCAATCATCCGGGTGATTTTGATACAAATAAAATCAAACAGCTACTATTTAATGGTGTCATTACAGCCTAATGCCAGATATTCAGCTGAACTGAACAGTTATGCAACACACCAAAAGTATGAAGCCTTGAAGAGGTGATAACATAGCAATAAACAAGTTGTCAAATTTTAGAAGCACATTCAAATGTTTTCAGGTTAGGAGAGAAACCAGTGACCATGGTTTTCCAAAGGCTTGTTCTAGCCCTTAAAGTAGCTCAGACAGTATAAAAATACTTGGCTCAGGCACAGTTGGGAGTTAGGACAAGCCTCTGAGGAACTCAGAGGCTAAGTTTCCAGTAGCCAATAGGGCAGACCAAGAGGACAGAACCTGTAGAGCTAAATAAACTATGTATCCGGCCAGACCTCTCTCATGAAAAGTAGTATTGCATACTTTAAAGAACAAAACTTTCCTGGGTAGATACTTCTAGTCTACAGCTGAAAATAACAAATTAACTACACTTCAGTGACCATACTTCTGAGTGACCACTGAGTCCCAAACAGTAATAAGAATGTACCTCTCAAAAAACTCTAGCTTGCTTGCAGCATTTTCTAGTAAATAAAATGCAAGTACGTGGTGTCAAGACTTCTATTTATAAAATCTTATTTATGAAAACAAATCCCATGGTAAAAGATGCACAGCATGGTTTTAAATAATTTTACTGCTTTATATATGTCATGACTGGTGTTATACAGATCTGTCTCTGACTGCCCAGAGTGCAACATGACGCTCAGAATGCTGCTGATGCAACTGTGAGCCCATTGAAAATACACCAGTTTATTTTAAGAACAAACCAAAATTCCTTTCTGTATCAAAGCAAAACAGTTGCAGATGAGGAAGGCTATCCAGGGAAGTAATTTATGTGGAAGTAAAGAATAAACATATTACAGAGTATGTTGGCTGTCTACCAAGAATTACATTTCATTAAAATTGGTTTGTTGAAAGAATTGCTCTGTGAGTACAATCCCTTTATGTCAAACGAAAGTAAATGTTATATATCAGTGAAGGTGTATCATTTGAATATCTGTAAGAAGAATGAAGGCACTCAAAACTAACACTGCTTATATAGGATATATATATATATATTTGTAAAAAACAGCAATGTTTGCCTTGGAAATAAAAGGGAGCTGTGAGTCTATTCATTGAAGTAAGTCTAATATCTTGTGCAAGTTAAGGAGCTGGGCATGCAGCCAGGGCAAGTAGTCATTTCTACTTTACTCAGATTGAGTTCCAGCAGGCTGGGCTTTGTTCCTTGTCTATATGGTGTATTGCATGTGAGGGGTCTTGTTTGTGGTCAAAGATCCTATCACTAAATATTTAGATATCAGTTATATGAGAATTACTTAATCACAAGACAATTTAGGAAGTTTCCATGTTTGTAGCTGCCTGATGACTCAATGCTGTAATTTTCAACTGGGAAACAAACTGGCCAATTATTTTGAAGAGATTTAACAGTGAGGAAAAATGGACATATATTTTACTCTTAAAATGACAATCATGAAATTAGAAGTTTAGAAATGGGAACTTCCCACTAGACATACACACCTACCTATACAACACAACTGCTTTTGCAAAAGACAGGCTTTTGCACAGTTAGAGGAAATGAAATTGACCTCTTGTACCCAGATCTTGCTTAATTTTCTGACAAGTGTAATGCAGGAAGCTTCTCTCCACCCTTCCTTAGGTGATTTGGAAAAGTAAAGCCCCTGGGTCTGATTCTTTGGTATACAAGAGAGTGAGAAAGATATAGCAAGGAAATCCAAGTCCAGCCTATGTAGTACACCAACCTGAAAACCATTACAATAAATATTTCACCTGAAGAGCAAAACCACCAGGGCTCAAGTGACATCTAAAGAACATCTTTCAAAGAATCATCTCTTTTATATGATCCTCAAGGCAATATAGCAGCAAATAATACAAATTCAGGTTCCTGTTGCTATTTATTGGCATGAATTCTAGTAGTAGGAAAGCAGAACATAAATGTTAATCTCACACTTTTTACTTTAAAATGACAAAAAAAGAAAGCCTTAGCAACTTTTATTACCTATGTATGGAAGAGCTTCCACACAGATAATAGTGTTTCATATGGCATAGCTTTGTTTGCATTCACTTCTAGCATACACTGTTAACTGCCTTCCTATCATTCCTACTAGTCCTAGTAATCTGGCTCCTCCTGGTGATTCTATATGCTGTCTCTTCTTCAGCTCTTTGATCACTCTTCAGGGAAAACAGTTTATCTCCTTGCAGTTCATTTAAGACCACTTTAAAGCCAACTATCTTTGCCTTGCATGATGATACATGATAATTAATGGGAATGAGTAGTGATGGTTAAAAAGTCTTTATAGCTACAACACCTGGAATATATTGTATAATAAAGCACTGTTATAAAACTATAGTAGATATGGAGCTTTTATCCAATCTTCCTGAGTTTTTTGTTATACCATTACATTTGAAACTCATTGCACTTAATGCAAGTGATATATCCTATTTTATTAATCAAAAGGCAGGAAAGATGGCTGAAAAGCTCAGTCATGAGGCATTCAGCAGGAACTGAAGGGCACTGGTACACCTATTTCATCTGAGATGATAAAATCTTGAAATAGAAGCTAAAGTATGGATTTTTCTTGTTCCTACCCTTAATAATTTGTCATACACTTTTTTTGCATCTTCTGTGTCTTATTTCTGAGCTATATATATTTTGAAACTAGATAAGCTATTTTTTCATACATAGTAAACCCAGTAAAGTTGTGTTTATACATATAAAAAAGAAAATAGAGAATATTTTAGGCTCAAAGGTACTACAATAAACTTTACATTTTCACACATAATTAATAGAATATCTGGTAGATAGTCATGCTTTTTATTACAGGATCTCAAAATGTCTTCTACAGTATCTTCACTATAAGATGCTGAAATGGAGGAATGTGGCACTCCTTATGGTTCACTCCATATTCTAAACAACTTTGTCAGAATAATTAGGTTTCTGGCTTTGTTGTTCTACCTCATTTTTCGTAAGTTAAAACACAATGTTAACCAGATTATAACCTAGAATTGTCTTGGAGGGATAAAGTGTCTTTTTTTTACTTTTAAGGTTGCAATGTGTTTTTATGATTTGAATATCTGTAATTAAAATAGTAACTATAACTCAGTCAAACACAAGGGTTTGGTGAACACTCTGTAATTCCAGGAATGACCTATATCAAGGTAGATTTATGTTTAACAGTGCCTACTAATAAACTTATGCTTTAAACCAAAGCAAACAAGTGAGATGTTTAAAGAATGTTGTAACTATCCTGAGGCTAAATGTTAAAAATTCAGAGAGTTCAGATACACTTAACATATATCAAACATGTTACACTTAATACATCAAACATCTAAAGTATTTTCATTCCATCTTGATATGGATTGACAATAACTCCATGTTTAAAGGTTTTTGGGCGCACTGCATTAGAAGATGCAAAACTTTTATTAAATACTATGTTTTTCTTCTACTTATGTCATATTTTATCTCTGAGTGCATTTTTTTTTGTGAACTTGTAAGGGAAGACAGGACAGACATTGTAAAATTATAGTGCATTAAATTCTCCCATGATGTTAGCTGTAGAATGCTTCTTAGTTCCCAGGACTCATTATTTCTCAGAAAAAGATTAATTTTACTAGCTTCTGATTTTTTTTTTTGTCAGCATCCTTAAGTAGGACTATCTGTTTCCTTGTTATTTTCTTGTATGCATTAGAAGTAATGAAAGGCAATTTTTTGGAGGAGTTATGGAAATATAAAGCAGCATGATCTTATGTTGCCCATGGCAGCTAAGCAACTGAGGGGCTAATTAGGTGCCCATTATGGTAGGGATGTAAACTGAAGCAGTGGAAGTCTCAGTAAAGGAATCTGAGAGGAACTGCATCTGTCACAGCATATGTTATTGAGCACATGCATTGTCTCTATATGTATGTATATGTGTGTGTTTAATATTATGACAAGCTGAGCAGGAGTATGTGTTACCCTACTAAGCCTTGATTCTGTTCCCATAGAAGTAATTGGCAAAGCTCTTATGGATTCCAGTACATTGAGACTACACTTATTGTCAGCATGAGTAGAGATTTACGGATCTGTTCTAGGTGAAAAATTAACATATTAGGTTTCTCTCTGCCTTATCTTGTGTTCAGAAGTGAGGTCTTCTCATAGGCTTTATCTACATTCTAAGTAAGTGGTTATATTTGATTTTTTTGTGCTCTGTGTTTCATTGTTGGATAAAATAACTGTGTTCTCACATTGGAAATAAACATGCTCTCTCCCTTACCCTTCTATAAGCAGTCTGTTGTGTGTATCATCTCCAATGCTGGCAACTATCTGCTGTTTCAATGTAGTATGTTTGGATTCCTGTAGCTTTAAAGATTTTTCAATCTAATAAAATCATAACCAATCAATTTTTCTAATGTAAGGATTTAAAACTGTAAACTGTTTGCTAAGAAATATTTTCAAGCTAAGATGCCTGCTGGACTGTGTAATAGACTCTACGTGATTGGCCTAATTCTACACTCTTAACAGTTTGTGTCTTTATTGATGTTTTGAGCAGTGCTCAGGCTATGAAAAATTATGCATCCTTCTCAGTTTAGAGAAAAATAAGTCATGACTGCTAATGATTTTGCCCTATCTATTTATTAGAAATAAATGAGCATGGATGGTTGGTGATATTTCATCTTGTACTGGTCTGGTAATACTTGTAAATAGGATAACTTTTCTAGTATTTCCCCTCTCCCTCACTTGAGACTTGTTTCTGTCAAACCCAGGAAATGCAAGTCAGGCTGATGAGCTAGAAAGTGCCATGAAAGGTACTGAAGCAACACAAGAGCCTGTCAAATCAAGTGGCTCCTCCTTTCAATCACATGAGGTTCCAGGCCTGAAAAATAAGAGCAGTGTGATTTCTGAGAGTTAATTTGAGACTTGCTTTTTTCTGCTAACTGTTGGCCTCGAGGACCTGACAGGCAGAAAGGGAAGAAAGATGTCTAGTTCATCTTCCTGCTGAGGCAAGTATTGGCTATAACTGTTATCCCTGGCAGATACTTTTCTAGCCTTTTCTTAAAACCTCTAGTGAAGGTAAGTCTGCAGTCTTCCAGGCTGTTTATTTCAGTGTACTACTAATTGTGTTGCTAAGAAGTTTGTTGTATAAGCCACATCTTCTTTTGATGTGATTGAAGTTCATTACTTTATTAGTTTATTTTGCCATAGTCATAAACACAATGATGTTCTTTGTCTGTAGCAGCAGCTTTTTGGTGCTTATCCTTGCGGTATCTCCTGAATCTTCTCATCTTTAAACCAACTATTTTGAGGTGTTCTCAAAATGTAGCTCATGTCTTCTAGGTTTCTGTCCCCATTAGCTGTTCTCATCCAGATTTGTCTCATTTGGCCCATGATGTTCCTTGAAGTGTGCTGCCCCAAACTAGTCATCGTATTCCCACTGCACTCCTAAACACGACATGATTCATCTGATTATTAAGCTTTCTAGTCATATGAGATTGGCAGGCCACACTGCTGTGCATAATCCCAGAGAAATATTTAACTTTGGTGTACCAAGTAGCATGAGAATAGATCCTAAAAGCAAAGTCTCCACAGTACCTGGTGCCACCTACCTTATGACCATCTTTCCTTAACTTGCTTACAAGAGGGTCATACAAGACTGAACCTTATTAAGTTTTCTGATAAATGTTAGAACAGCTATAAGGATTAGCAGTTTCCTGACAGCAAAATTCCTCTAGTAATAATTATGGTTTATTAGGGGAAAAAAAAGTCAATTTTTGGTGGAGATGATGGTAGAAATGAAATGGTACATGGGAAGGTGCCTGTCTCCTTACTCTGTTTTGCCTTCTTTGAAAGAGACATGAGCATTTTAAGAGGGTAGCCAACAAACTAGACAGGGATTTTCCCAGGAAAACTATTCATATGCCTTTTGCCTTCCTGATTTAAATTATCTTTCTTACTATTCTCCAAAATAAACCCATAAATTTGTAATAGAAACTGTTTCAAGTTTCCAATTAGTAAATAATTTATGGAATCAATCTTTGCACATTAAAGTAAATCCTGGGGTAAAAAATTGGAAATCTTTACGGCTACATATAAATAAACTAAAAATAATCAGATTTGTGGCTGGGGAAAAAAAAAAGGCATTCAAATAGATTAAGGATATAAGTGATGAGAATTACTTTGTAGCACATTGTAGTCTTGGTCATGAATCAAAGTTCTTTTCAGCAGTGGAATAAAGATAGTACCTGCCTAAAAAAAATGGTACGTACTCTAAGGAATTACTTAAAATTTATTTAGATAATAGCTGGGTGCTTGATAATAGAGGATAACAGATAGATGTATACAGATAGATGAGAAAGTAAAAGGAAATAATAATTTGCTAGAAATAAGTTGCTATTGGTGCATTATTTAAGTCTGGGGTGAGAAAAATAATGAAATAATAATAATGTTTTAAAAAAGATTCTGTGTGACTGCATCTTTACATAAGGTGAGGAGGATACTTCTGAAAATCAAATTTCAATTAAACGTGAGGTGAAAGTCTAATTACTAGAAATGGTTTCACATCTTTTAGATTAAACAGTTTTCTGTACCCTCATTTCATAGCAGATTATCTCTAAACGTAACTCTTTTAATGATAAAATGAAAATATTTAGACCTTGCTAGGCTTTGACTTTGCTCCTCACAAGTATATATATTCAATGAAGGTCAGCTAGAATCTACAGTAAGCCTTTGAGCATGACACCTTTGTGCTTGGATCAAAGTGAGGAATACCTGTGAGGCTGGAGGTGAATTCAAATCAAAGCTTCTTGATAAGAAAGAAAATGAATGTTAGCCAACATGGACAAAGCAATTCTTTCCAAAAAGCTTTTTGCTTTTGTTAGTAGATATGACAATAATTTGCAAGGGTTGATGCATTGTCAAACTGTCTTTGTATATTGATTTGAAGCTAAGTTTTCAGAATATTGCAGCTAAGACTGGGCAAAACTTCTATATTCGGGCAAAAAGCCCAAGGAATCTCATTTAGACATAGGATTTGCTGAAGTTCAGCTTCAATTAACACTCTTAATCTCCTGGAGTTTCAGGTGATCTATTTGAAACGAGACAAGCAAAATACATCATGGAGCAGCATTTCAGCCTGTAGTGGGACTTCTTCCTCACTGAGTGACTCAGAGCATCTTGTTTGATGCAATTTATTATATTTCCCCTTCATTTTCAATAATACCAACACTTGTTTCCTCCATCCCCTTGGAATTTCCTAGAGGTTATATTTCATGTCTTGTGTTTTGTGGAGTAGAGGAGACAGCATTTCCCTCTTCCACTCCAGCATGCAGAATAAGTGAACTAAGAATGGAAAGCAATTGTCTTTTCCTTTGACTCAGCAGAAGCAGGCGCAAGAAATATTCTTCTGGTGTAGCTACTATCACTTCCCAGCAGCCTATTACTCAGCCCAGAGTTTAGGTCTGCAAATCTGCAATCTGAGCTGAAAGTAGCCTTGCTATTGTGTGTGTTGACTGAGGTAATAAGCAAAGTATAACATAAGACAAAAAGAATAGATGAACATAAAAATGAATGGCACATACAGAAGGGCAGGTAAATATTTTCATGAATATTGTTCAGTTGCTTTTGAATGCTTGATTGTTAGCAGAAGCCAGAGAGCTTCCCTTTTTTGCTTTCTCAAGTTTTATACATACTACTGTAAAATTCAAACTTGAAGAATATTTTATATATATATATATATATAAAAAATCATGATCTGAGACCCTGCATGCAGGAGCATAACCCTATAGAACGACTGTGATTAGGACTGTGCATAGCCTGCCAGGCACCTGTCAGTCAGCTGTTTCTCTTTTCACTTCAGCTGTCATTGGGTTGAAAGGAAACAAAAAAGACAGAACCTTTTAGTGTAGGAAAAATCAAGTCTGTCACTCTCACTTGCTAGCCTCCACAGGGAAAGAAAAGATTTTTTCCATAGACAACAGCATACCTAAGAAATCATACCATCTTGAATGAAAAGCAACTGAAATATTAAGATTAATTCTATTACATTAGCAGACATGAATGAAGGAAATTAAATGCTGCTAACAACATGATATAATATTTTTATCTTCATTCTGCCTGGAAGTCCCCTGAAATTAGTGTCCAATAAGTTCTTATTTATTAAGACACGATGAACACTTTAGAAATGAAAGCTATTTCTTTAAGAACAAGAAATACATTGTGCATGACCTGTAGAGAACTAGATCAAAGCATAGAAATAACTGTGAAGATCAACAAGTGAGGAAAAAGTTCACAAGACTGAAATAGAACTTTTTTTTTTTCATCAATGAGAAAAAAATGATTTTTTAAAAAAAACTTTTAAACATACCAGAATGGAAACATTTCTGGAAAGATGTTTAACTCAGAAAAGCTGTCGTGGCTGAGGATCTGACATGAGTGAATGAGTGTGTGTGTGAATAAGAGAGAGAGAAAAGCAATTTTCCATGTCAGAGTAACCCCCTGCTTGGCAGACAATCTGAATGTGGCATCAGCAATGGAGTGCTCTTCAAAGTAAAAGGGTGTGGAAAACGGTTTGTGATTGTCTTGCTTTTCCTAAAATGGATTTTAGCTGGTGGCTTTTCTGATGAACCAATACGCAATATAGTAAGGGGTTTATGGAACATTACTTTACCAGTTATATTGATTACTTTTTTCTGCCTAAGTCTAATTTATGAAAGATTTCTTTATCAGTATGAAAAGTATGTATTGAATTAAAAGCTTTATTTTGCAAGTGGAATAATATCTTGCAAGTTTGACCACAAAGGATATAATTTCTGATATTTTTTCCTCTTTTTGCTCTTTCTTGTCTTAAAAATTATTCAGCAGAACAACCGCATTTGTTCAAAGTCTCCCCAGGCATGACATATGAGCAGCAGCTTCAGATAGCAGGCTCCGAAAAGGTGTTTTGGGTGCAGGTGTCCAGGGACTGGTAGTGGGCTGCAAGGTGGCCTCTGTGAGACGAGCTCAGGGCTGTCCTATGCCAGACACAGCCCGTTCCAGCTGGTTCTAATAGACTCACCTCAGGGCACTGTTGAGTCCTGTGGCCAGGAGTCAAAGCCTGTGTAAGGAGGGGCAAAACACTCCTGGCAGTGAGATGTGAGGGGAAGGGTGTGAAAAACAGCACTGCCAGCCCCTGGGGGAAAACCTCCTGCAGCCCATGATTGTCCTAGTGTTCCATGCCATATCCGTCGTGTTCGGACCCTGAAACTCTGACACCAAGCTTGGGCCTTAGGGTCTCTTATGTAAGGCATAAGACCCAAGCAAAGCAGGTGCGTGATTTAGCTATTTAGCTTCTAATTAACAGCCAATACAAAAAGGGAGAGGGTTGGGCTTTCACCCTTCCTGGAATTTGAGAATCTGAGCTTTCTGAAGAGCAGAAGCCCAACTCTGCTGCTGCAGGACTCTCTGTTCTGCATTCAATCTCAATCCAAGAATTACTGAGTTCCAGTTCCAGGATCCAGCGCCTGAGTCCTGTCTGCTGCTGAGTCCTTCTGCTACAGCATCAGTGAGGTAGTTGCCATCAAGGAGGGGTTTGTGTGTGGTATTAGTTTTGTGTGTATATATATTTCACTTTTGTGTTGTTATTTTCCTTTTTTAAGTAGTTTCACTTAATTTCCAAGCCTCAGGTCTCTCTGTTAATTTTTTACTTCTTAGAGTGGGGGAAAAGGGGATAATAGAGAATATCTGTCACTGGATTAGTGGTTGGCATAGCCCTAACCCTTGACAATGATGGAGTAGGTATTACCCTGCAGCCCACTGTGAAAGCCTGTGTGAGGGAGGACAGAAAGACACAACACAATCAGGTTCTTCCCATTGACATTTAAGATGATGAAATAGATCTTCATTTTGCATAATAACCAAACTAAGCTTTCTGAAAGTCATAAAAATGACCTGTTTATTTAATTATTGTTACAGGCTATTTTCAGTTGTGGGCATTCTCTCTCCTGTTGGAGTCTGCCTAGAACCTTAGCAGTTCTTGTTTTGGTAAACACATGAGTGAAACTGAAACCTCTTCATGCACTTTTTTTTTTTTTTGCATAAGAGACCTTTTTTGGTAGTAGTACTAGAACAGAGAGAAGCATTTTTATTCTGTGTTTCCAAACAGCTATCTCTGAAAACTGTTGTAACCTTTTCTTGTCAGAGGGAGGTTGAGGAGTCAAGTAAAAAAGTGAATGCCCTTTTCTTCTGTGAAGGATGTTGGTCAGAAGCTGTTTTAGAAAATGTCTTTGAATATGGATAGGGAAGTCTGTACATATGGTATTTGTCAAATACAGCTCAAAGCAATTATAGATTTGGAACAGGAAAGTATTTTATGTACAGGCTGAGCTTTTTTGACACAGCAAATCAGAAACAGGTTTGGCATTTGACTGTTGTGTTTCTAGCCTATTGATTAAGCTTGTAAAAAATATTGTATTACTGAGGTGTTGACATTTTCTGAGCATGAAAGAGTGGTTGGTGGTGTCATTTGCACTTGACCACACTGCTCTTTGCAGTTTACATTTCTATATCCTCTCTCATTGCTCTGGTAATATTCATCTTTTGCCATGTAGAATAATCCCAGTCTCCAGTAGCAGTATGTTAAAATTTAATTGACTCCAAGCCTTATCATCATGTTGAGAGAAGTTACATAGCAGACCTGCAATAGTCCCATTCTCCTTTCTCCTGTGCCTTTCTGGTTTGTCTTCCCTCATCTCACCTGAAACCACAGAGTTCAGTATTTGCACACTTTTATCAACAATTTTACTGGGTAACTCAGTAATATCAGTAATTAGATTGTTAGCCTGAGAATTAGGTTTGGGAGTACACTAAATGATTGGGTAAACCTTTTAGAATATTGTGTATTCCTAGCAAAGGGTAATTAATGCCATCCAATTAGAATTCAGAATTCTGCACACTTGGAACCTAATGGAGCAAATAATGATGCTGGAAGCATGTACAAACTCATCTGCATTTACAAATGCTGAACTCAGGTTAAAGACTGGCTTTTCAAAGATCACATGAATAGTGTCTGTCAAGATAGTAAACTGAATATTTTAAAAATTTATAAGCATATTTTATACTAAACTTTCATTTTTAGGAAGGATAGCATGGCTGTAATTCTTCCCTTTGTCTCAGACTTCCCAGTGGCAACACACAAAATATTTTACATTCAGTTTCTTTCTCACAGCTTCAAACTTTCCAGTCCAAGTAACAAGTGCAAGCACAATGGCCCTGCCAGGTACTGCACCAACCAGAATCCACAGAATCACAGAATGTTAGGGATTGGAAGGGACCTAGAAAGATCATCTAGTCCAACCCCCCTGCCAGAGCAGGATCAACTAGATGAGGTCACACAGGAATGTGTCCAGGCAGCTCTTGAATGTCTCCAGAGAAGGAGACTCCACAGCCCTCCTGGGCAGCCTGTTCCAGTGCTCCGTCACCCTTACTGTAAAGAAGTTTCTTGTTGTGTTAATACTAAACCTCCTGTGGTCCAAATCCATAGTGGAAATACACAAAGCTATAGTTTAACCTTTCCATCCAGGACTCAGGTCTTCTGAATGGTTCTGCAAGAAGGGAGAAGATAATATTGGGTCCTCTTTGTACCTGAGTGTTCCCTGTTTGAGATTGCTCAGAGGTTTTTGGGAAGCAATCGCTTTTTGTTTGTGAAGAGGAGAATAGGAGTAATAATTTGGAGCCACTGAGCATTGGAATATGTTTAGTGCTGCAATCTCAAATGAGAACTCTCTGGATTCTGCAATAAAAAAGTCATTCTCTGTTGCAGGAAGCCTCCAGCAGCAGCTAGATTTAGGCAGGGTGTAGACACTAGATTCTGAGCAGAGATGCTTGTACTACGACATCCAGTTCTGAAATATAGCCTCTTAATCCATTCTGTGGCATTTAACTCTTCCACTTGTACTTTTGGCTGTTGGTTTTTACTGCTTTATGTCATTTGTCACATAACATTACTCCACAACAAAGTATCTAGGCAGAGAACTGAGAGGAAAGCAGAGTTGCAGGGTAGAACCCAGCAGCCTCTGCAGGACAGTGCTCTGGATCACAAACCCACACCAATTCTAGACCAAAGATTCTTAGCTATATGTCTACCAAGGTCACGGGTAAATCTTTTACACTATTTTCATGCCATTTCATGAGGTTTGGCAATAGGTTGCTATTGTAAGTGTATGCAAGCATAACAAAAAACAGCTATATATCTTCTCCACTCTGATGCAACCATCATTTGTCTTTACACTATGTGTGTCTGCCAAAATGCACTCCAACAGTTTTGCTTTGCCATAGGTGGGTGAATGAACTACAGGTAATGGTGCTGTAGTCTGAACTTAACAGTAATTGTCTCTGTTGTGGAATATGAAGTGCATAGAAATTGAAAGTAGTATTTTTTAATTTGTTCTAAGTATCTCATAATTTATATAACACTTATAATTGAAAATATTCCATTTAAATTTTGTAATTCAAATTGCATTTGTGTGAGACTGCTTGAAATTCAATATCCTGATAACTAACATTTTATCTCATCATATTAATGGTAATTTATTCCCAGTACTAAGACAAACAGGTAAAAAGAAAAGCATGAATTTTAAAATATTTATTTTTATAGTGCCGTCTGTCTTTTCCATTTTGAGCTACATGCTGTTAATATTAAAGATGGAACCATACCTCAACCAAAAATAAACCCAGCTTTCATTCCATTCACTCTCGACTGTTTTGTTTATTTTGCATGCACATTTTGAGGTTTGTAAGGGATGATACATCCTATCTGAAAGAAGACCTCTGGACACAGTAACTGCAAACTTTCATTACATTTTTGAGACTGCAAATGTGTTTGTTGCAGTTGTATATATGCAAAAAAAATCACCAAGATGGAAAGCTAAACATCTGTAGAGTTCTGCTTTCCCTATCACTGAAACACACCTAAGTCTAAGAACAACTCGGAAGGTTTTTATAGCAAGTCATAATTCAAAAAGCCAAACTGCTCTAACTTTTTATATTTATGCTATTTCCTTTCTCTTGTTGTATTACAACAGAGTTTCTGTAGTTTCATGTTTGGTAGGTTTACCTAATACAATTTGATAAAAAGGTATGGTAGAAAAATCAGGAGATCTTACTGTTTGACAATAGAAAAACCCAAGTTCTTTTATTTTTTTAATGGCATATTTTCCATTAAGTGAAAAACTTCATAGAATCTGGGACAGGACAGAATAAAGGTAAAATAATCTAGCATTATTACCTACCATTCTGCAATCATATAATAAAACTCTTATTCATCTTAATGCAGATATGTAAAAAGTCAGAAGTAGAACATTTTTGTGATAATTGTAACCCTACAGTTTTCTGGGTTTTTTTGTGTCTAGCTTTGCTTTACTGAGAACTAAACACACATTCCTCTGCACCGTTACAGTTTATTCATCACATTAAGCATTTAAATAATTTTAGATTTTAGTAGAGGTGAAGGCTATAGAAGTAGAGAGTTCAGAATGAGTGAAATTTTACCAAATGTATTTGATTGGCTTTATTACACTTCACTGTATTTTAACTACTCCATTTAGCAAAATCACCTAAATTTCAAGATATCAAGTTCTTGAAGCTACTTACTATGTGCCCATTTTGCACCTCTGCACTATATACTCTCTGCATTATTCAGCCCATTTCTCTGTGCTAGCTGTTTTCTTTAATTCTACTTTCTTGGTACCCATATGATACAGGATCAAACTGTGTAATCCTGGATCAAGAAAAATGGGTGATTTTAATGGGTTATTTTATTTTTACTTTGACAGCTCTAAGTCATTAATATAAAAGCATACTTAGAAAACTTGCTATGCTTTGGTAGAACACCTGTTTGTTGCTCTTCTGATATTTCTGGTCTTCTCCCTCCTAGAACTGAGGTGGTAAAGCTCCTGCTGCTATTATATTTTGATAACCATCTTTATTCAGCTTTCAGTTGTGAACCCCTTAAAAATATTAGTTCTTTGGTTCAAATAGGCTATTACTATGGCAACAAGATTAGTATGGGAGCCATATTTTTCTTTCCACAATTCTGTACTCTTATCAGTTCTCTATCACGTCTTTGGTTTTTCTGATGTTGGTTTCTGATGTGGGTTTTTTAAAATTTTTTTTGGTGTGTTGGGTTTTTTGTTTGTTTTTCTATCTGCTTCTCTAGGAGAGGACCTTAGCAATGGTTCACCCTCCGTTTTCATGCAATTCCTATCATCAAGTGCTGCTATTTTTTCACAAAAATTACTCTAGAGCAGTATAAGTTCCAAATACTTATTTGATGATGCTTAAACTGATGATTCAGAACCTGTGAATTTGATGATGGTTTAGATTTACAGAGTGTCTGAAAATTCTGTGCTGTAGGCACAGGCATTTAGATAATGTCATGCAGTGATGCAAAGAGAACTTCTGGCTAAATCTTGACAGCAAAGCAAATTTAGTTCTTCTTTTGAGTTAGCATCTCAACATCAATGCACTTAATGTTTTTGAAGCATTTTAAAACACTTGGAAAATGGAAGAGATAACAATGAAGATGTTTTAAGGAAAAATAACAGTTTATCTGCATATTGTATGGTTGGAACACAGTGAAGTTTTGGTGAAGTTCGCTATTTTTAATCCAAAATCTTACGAGATTTGAGAACAGGAAAAAAACCCTACCAAACTCAGTCACACACATACATATATACATATGGAAAGATTGTATATATATATCTCTTTATAAAACCCAAATAATCTGTCATTTTTAAAAAAGAATTTCAGATGTAATTACTCCCATACTTTCTAAGTTAAGGCTGGAAATAAACAAAATACTACAAAATCTTAGTTTCATTTTTTCTGATTACAGGAACATTAAGAAAATATCCATCTGAAGAAAAACTCATAGTAAAATTGCCAAAAATTACAACATGAACTCCCACATCCAACTCCTTTAAAAGACATAGGAGCACTTGCCTGTAGAGACTGGATGATATAGGGAGAGGAAAAGTATTGCAATGTGTTCTGCCCTAGCTGTCCCTTGGGGACCTGCTGATCTTGGCAGAAAAATCTAGTTGCCTTTCTCATCACCCAACTGGTAAAAGCAGAGCTTGTGACTCCCAGTCTGCAGTTGCATGACAGCAGATCATCAATATAAGGCCATTTACAACTAAAGACTAAGATAAAGCCTGGGAAACAATAGTTAAAAAATACAAAGTCCATTCTCAAAATCTATTTTTATCATTATTGTGATTTTGATTATTGGTCCTTGACATTTATTAAACATCTCATTAATATACAATGTTCTGGTTTTCAAACATATTTCTCTGAAATATGCAAGTCTTGTGTTCAGATTCTCAGTGTGAAAATGCTATAAATAGTCCTAGCTGAAATTTGTTTGAAAATATTTTTCAAAATTAATGTTAAAACATCTCAAAAGAAATTTTTTTATTATTTTAATTTATAATTTTCATTTAGTTGTTCTTTGTAGAAAATTGACATTGATGAGAACTCCACAGATCTGCAGTCTGATCTCTCTCTCTTTTGCACCTTTCTAAATCAGCAATAAGTCCATGAAGGATAAAGTCTATAGTATTTAGTGGAAAGGCAACTTGTCTCTGGCATGCAATGCTGAACAGATTTCAACTGCAGATCTTAAATCAGTACTTTGGACTGCAGAAGAAACTACTAAAAAAAAAACCTGAAGGCCATCTCAAATTTATCCTAACTTAAAGATCACAGTAAAAAAATAAATTTTCATGTGCTACCTAGCTATTAAATCTTGCTAGAAAAAAATAACATCTGGAAGACAAGCTATTAAGGAATTCAGTAGAGTTTCATCAGCTCTTTTCTGACTAAGAGTTTAATAAAAGCTGTTGCTTTTGCTGAAATAATTTTGAATTTCTGTACACATTCCTTTTAGACACAGTATACTGAAGAAGACTATCTTACAGTTACAGTCAGTCCCAGGGCTTTTAGTCAAAAGGATTGGTTTGACAATAAACAGCATCTGTCTCCCCATTTTTCATGTCCACGTGATATATCAAAGCTTTTTAGGGTCTTCTGTTTGACACATAATATAGAAATCTGACTGAAACTAAGAAACAAATGCTGATGTGCAGTATGGTGGGGATACTTGGAATATTTCTGTGAGAAATATAAAAAAGGTAATTCCAGGCAAGTAATAAATCTAGTACACCCAAATGACTGGTTTGCTTAAGAAAGTGAATAGTCATTTTCTTACAAAACAGAAAATAAAAATAGTTACTTTCTCATTTCTCTTTCCCCCCCTTCTTTGCTGTATTTTTGAGATTCCCACTTACATTAACAAACATGTTCCATCCTCCTTTCAGCAATGGGAAATCTAATACAAACAAGAACAGAGCGAGACATTGGATGTCTCAGTACTGAAATTTTGTATACATGAGTTACCAAGAGAAGTCTGAAATCCTTTATTGGGTGTATGGGGGTTTTGTTTGAGAGAGTCATAAATGTGGAGATATTAGAAGGCTCCTTTGAATAGCAAGTTGGTGAATAGATCAACTGAGACTCTACATGAGTATGCTTAATTTCTTTCACCAAGTACAAAACTAATTAGGAAAATCTTGTAGTACCATGGTTTGCAGAGTACTGCTGGGGAATTCCCTGTATAATGCAGCTTAGTAGATCATAGCAAAAACATTTATGAATCTAAATATTTATTTTCACAATACATATAGATGTTCTTAGATTACTTAGAACTTTTCAAAGCTGCAATTTCTCTTTTATTGCACTGTTGTTCTAACAGACTAAGAAAATACAACAAAGTGTACTGATCTAACGTTTCCTCACAAAAAAGGAGATGAAAGCTTTGGTTTGTATATACACACAGCAGGAAAAATCCTCAGTTTTTCTCTATGGGCAGCTAGGGACAGAGTTGAGGCAAGATAACCAGACCTGCCTTTAACCACCATTGCCTGTTCCAGCCAGTTGTATTTGCTGATAGAGGAGGAGTAATGTAGAGGACTAAGAGTGCAGGACTCGGCTGGACTGACACAGTCACAGCATAAAGCAGGCAGATATATAGTTCTATGCTGCTTCTTGCCACTGGCGAAATTTAATTTTCTAATTTATGAGAGTCAGTCACTAGCTGCTTAGCTGTGAATGTAGTTGTTCATGGCATTTGAGCTATTTTTCTCCTCCTGTTTCATCAGCTAGAGTAGGAATAGCAGGAGAAAAGTAGCATTTCTCACTTGAGGAACTAAAAGCTGTTCAAAGATGGAATGATCTTATGAATCATAGAATGGTTTGGGTTGGAAGGGACCTTTAAGGGTCATCTAGTCCAATTTCCCATGAAGAACGCAAGCACAACGGGAAGGTTCTTAAGTGATAGAAATGGTATAGTTTTTAAGTACAGTGTTTCCTTTGTAGTGCATTTTTAGTGTTGCTGGACACCACTGGAAATAGTCTGACTCTGATGAGATCTGCCCTGAGCTTTCTGTTCTCTAGGATAAAGTCTGAGGTCTCTCAGCCTTTCCTCCTAGAAGAGATGCCATGTCCTGCCAACAGAGACATGCAAAGTGCCTGATCTTTTCCGGTGATAGGAGTTAAAAAGTAAAGAAAGCTGTAGGAAGGGGGAGGTAAGAGACTCCTGAAGGGTCTCCTTGCAGTTTCAAAAGCAGCAGCCCTGTGGGCCAGCCAGCCCCAAGGGCTGCACTGCACCCCGGTCTTCCTCTCTCAGCTCCTCTAGCCAGGCAGTCCCCACAAGACAGAAAGATGCCAGGGGAAAGAAGGCTTAGGCAAAGGGCTTGGCAGGTGGAGTATCTGTGGCTCTAGGCAAGAGAGCTTCCAGATGGGCTGGCAGCAGCTGGCCCAGGGCAGAGAGATGTGGGATGGGGTCAGCATGCGGATGTTTCTGTGCCTCTTTGGAGGTTGGCTCCAGAGTGGAAAGGAGGGAGGGAGAACGAGGGGAAGCCTTGACCTCTTCTGCACCTCCCCAGTGATCAAGCTGGGTCAGGTGCAGCACCACGGGCAAGCTATGACTACCTGTTGGGAGGCCCTAAAGGAAGAACTGGTGTGCCCAAGCTCCCTATTCCCTCACGCACTCTTCTAGATACAGCCTAGATTAACAGAGGGTACCTGAAAGGAGAATCTCAGGGAAGGTGAAGGAGCTTCCTAGGATTCTTCAGCACTGCCAACATCCCTAGCATACCCTCTTTGTCCCATGGCCTAGGGACAGCAGCTGTGTAGGACCTGCAGCACCCAGCAGCACTGGAAGGTCTGCTAACAGCACTGCAGCTCCTTTCCGAGAGCTGCTACTTTTCATTACATAAAAGCTTGAAGATCTTTTCCTCCTTCTGATTATTTCCTTCAGCAATGTATAGTGGCTAATTGTGAGGCTAGGTACCTGCATTCCAAACCTATTTGCAACAGTGACCTGAAGCAACTAGCAATGAATGTTTTATGAGAGGGCTTCACAGGTCTTTTAAAGAAGCTTGAGAACTTTTATCTGTGGTTTATTTTGGTGATTGTTTGTTCCTTTGTTTTCATCATGTGGAGTTGCATCAGCTTTGAAGAATTTCATATATATAGCTCCAAATGCTTTTTTTTTTGGAGTTTAAGAGCGCTATTTGTTTTTAATGGAAACCATTCAAGCCTTGACAAAACCTTCCAGTGGTTTACAACATACTTCTATTGCAGTGTAGTTACAGCAGAATTGCTTTGCAAGTTTCCTTTTAATATCTAACTAGGACTAATTAACATTACTGGGTAATTCACTACATAACTGTATTATTCATTGTCTTTTCTCATTGTAATAGTTACTGAATGCATTAGTGTTACAAATTCATTGTAATTACACCACAATTAGGTACACAGCAATACAACCAGGGAATTAGTGGTAGCAGGTAGTATCAAAAACTGTTATTCCTCTACAATTGCACTTGTAATTACCAAATAACGGTGCTGTAGCTATATAATTTGAAGGGATGCCAAAAAAAGGAGTCTTTCCACTTATATCTGAAGGAGATTTTCCACACGCACACACGTATCTAATAAATATAAAATATACTAATTTTCATAGTTTTAATGCAACAGAAACAAGACTCAGATTTTTCCTCACTGTAAATACATCTGCAGTATATCTGTATTCACTCAAGGACCACTCCCTTAAATACCTACTCTTTCCATGCAGCAAGTCATTATCTATTTTCATTGGGAATGTTGTGATACTGTAACTCTTTATGTATTCTCCAGTAGTATAAGTGTTGTGCTTCTTTGTAGAACACCATTATTTTCAGATACTTGATCTGTTTAAACTTTGGTCTGAGATTTTTAGTGGCATTTCCAACCCAGATTGATATATTTCTTCTGTAGATAGCATGAAAGTGCTGGTGCTGTGAATGAAGAGGTGTGCCAAAACTAGCCAGAACTGCAAGCCATTTAAGTGATTTTATGTTATGCCATATCCTAGCTAAAAACTAGCATTCAGTATTCCCTTGGTGCTGCTTTACTATTTTGGGGATGGTTGTTAAAACAGTTTCTATATGACAGTCACACTGGACTCTGGAAATGTGCTACTTTGCCAGGAGCTGATCTGATGAATCCATGTAGCCATCTAGATGAACCCAAAACTCCTGTTGCAGTCTGACTAGATTCATAGTAGAAGGAACAGTAGGATTAACTCCACAAGGCCCAGTTGTTAGATGTGTAAACTCAAGGATATTTGTTCCACTCTGGCTTTGCTGATGATCCTGAGTAAATTCTTGTTTTACCAGCTTTTCCAAAGCTTTTTTAAAACCTGTTTTGAATATAGTAACTGTTCCTTTCAGTAGCTGCAACTTCTATTTTTACTAGTATATGTGGATTTTTTAACCACATTGAATGTTTGAACAAAGGCAGGTTTTACAGAGAAAGTTGTTTTACATTTTTGCATTCTGGTAAGATTACATGAAGACAAACAGAATATTTCACTAATAGACTCATATTTACCTATTTTCAGTTGTACTTTAGTATCTTTGCTGATATTTATTATCTTTTATTTCCACAGAATCAAATTTGCATCTTCCAAATCCTAACACTTTTTATTTTTACATTACTTTTTATTATTACATTTCTGCCATGAAGTACCTTAAAACTTCTCTATTCTTCTGCTAAAATAGAATCACTGGCTATGAAAGCATAGTCTAGGATAGGAGTTTAAAGATTTCTGTTTTTTCCCTCTGAAACCAAACAATAAGGATCTTATGCAAAATCTGCTGTGTAACAGAGTTGAGGCAAGGTCCTCTGACTTCATTTGGAATTCAGCATATCTTTGGACAGAATGTAAAGTTAACAATCCTCCAGTGCTAGTGTGAAATCTATTGTTATTGAGCATGGAAACTATCCAAAGATATTCCCACATAGTTCTAAGCTATAAAGTTCACTAGTTGTAAGGGCAGCCTGGCATGCCATAGGGATAGGTTATATGTGCTCAGAATAAAGTGCTAGATAAAATACGAAAAATGATCACCCTCTAAAGTTCTCTGAAAATACTGTCAGCTACTTGAATCTATTTCATAGTTAATCAAGCACTCAGTTTCCGAGCGTTATTTGCCCAGAACACTGCATGATATGCATCATTTTTTTCTTTCTCTATTTTTCTGCCAAACCCCAACTGAAATTGTACCTTTAGCTTTTTAGTAAGCCAACCTAATTTCTGTGGCCAGAGCTGTCATATAAAGTAAATTCACTGAGGAAACTTAACTCATGTGGGCTAGTAGTAAAATGTGGGTGGCTTGGGATTTGTATAAACAGTTAATTCAAATCCTGCCAGGCAGCACTACGAAAAATATGTTTATTTTATGCCACAGCTCAGAACATAGCAAATAATTCTTCTATTGCCATATGATGGAACTGAAATGGGAATGTGTCAGTACGACATAGTTGGAAGACATTGAATGATGTGGATGGAAATGGATGATTCTGATGAAATAGCTATTGTTTCATAACAAGAGTTAATAAAAAGGATTTCTGTACAAATTAGGCTGCTTGTTGAAGAAATGTTAAAGATGAGGATTTACTTAATGTTACAAGTCCAGATCATCAGTGTAAGGTGACATATGAAAAAAGACAAATGCAAAAGAGGCAAGTGCAGAGAAGAAGGTAAAAAGGCAAAATCTTTATGGCTGAAATCAGGAAAATAGTAATTCCTTTGTAAAGGGTGTTGCTAGATTAATCTAGAATGTTTTGGACAATTCTATTTGTACATGTTCAAGAACAATATACTCAAACTACAAACATAAACAATGAGTATGAGGATTTGAGAAACAAGAGATACCATTTGACATAAAAGGGCTATTTAAAATAAATGTCAATGTTAGTGCAAGAAGTGAGTGAAAACTGGTCCTGTTTAAAACCCACATTTGGAATTCAATGAAAGCTTGTAACTCTCAGAAGAATTCTACTTTGAAATAGCCTTTCTGTTTAGGGAGAAGGCAGCTGAATTAGACTTAGTACCTTTGCCTGATGCATTTATGGATGGAACTGCAATGAGATGAACTCTGTATAACTCAAAGAATGAGACGCAGTGGCTTGGGAAATTGTTCCAGTTCTAAGTCCTGCCTGCATAAACAGTGTCAGTTAACTCTTAGCTTAGACTAACTCTTACCTTAGATTCTCCTGTCCTGACACACGTGGACAGACACCAAAACGCTGTTTGTTCATTTGCTTGATTTTGATGCTTTGACAAATATGTTGTCTAGTAGCTCAGCATCTGGTAGAAATTTCTGGTGAGTATTTGACTGTGAGGATGACTGCTGCAGTACTGTGATTGCCAAATGTGTATTAAGATAATTTTGATGTATTTCTCAAGGTTAACCAGAAATGGTTTTGAGGGTTGGGGCTGATGATGCTATGACTCATATTAATGACAAATGGCAGTAATACAGTTCTTGCAAGCAATTTTCAGGCCAGGCATGGTGCATAAAAAGATTTGACAGCAGGTGATGAGTTTACGTTACAAACTTCAAGTTAAGCTTAGTGACATTGACATAGATTGGGGAATAATAATGGAAGACAAGTGCAGCCTTGCATTGCAGGGAGCTTCTGCCTTTTGGAGAACCTTAAAGTAGATGAAGACATGGATAAACAGGAAAATTCTGAGTGAGACCAAATTAAAAAAAAGAAAGTACAGAGAAAGCAGAAGCAGAGATGGGCTTCCTGGGAGGAATATAAAGACATTACTACAGTATATTGGAAGGGAGTCAAGTGGATGCTTAGCCAGTTTTGAAATCACTGACTGATGGGAAGGGTCACAAGATGGACTATTGTAAGAACAGAGGGCTTGGAGAAGGCTGAGGCACCCAGTGCATTTTTGGCTTGCTGGTATAGACTGCCAATTGTCTAGGCTGATCTAGAAGGTGTGGGAATGCAGCACTGCACCTTGTGGAGGAAGAAAGAGTTAGGGCATATGTGAGCTAGTCTATTAGGTTTAGGTGGGCGGGTTTTGGTAGCTGGGAGGGCTGCAGGGCAGCCTCTGTGAGGAGAGGCGGGACCTGCCCTGTGCTGGACACAGCCAGTTCCAGCCGGTTCCATCCAGCCCACCACAGGGCCTGGCTGAGCCCCACAGCCACAATGGCAGTGTCTTGGGGAAAGTCTGTGTTAGGAAGGGCAGCAAACACCACAGAGAGGTAAGCGGGAGCAAAAAGAGTGAGAGGCAGCAGAGGAATATCAAGATGATAGAAAGAGGAGGAGGTGCTCCATGGTGATAGAGCAGGTATTCACTGTGGTCTGTGGAAAACTTACGCTAGAGGAGACAGATATTTCAGAAGGAGCTGCAACTCCTGTGAGGACTCCACACTGGAGCAAGGTAAAAGTGTGATAAGAAATGAGCAGCAGAGAAAAAATAGCTTTGTATTTATGGTAACCAGTGCCCTGTAATCCCAACCCAGCTTCTCCTTGCCTCGCTGAAAGGCCTGGGTGTAGCCTGTGGTATTAAAAAGGGGAAAGGAGAGGACTCTGGAGCAAAGCAATGGAGTAGAGCCTGTGAAAAGGCAGAGGAGAAGTGTTTCCCTAAGCGTATGTAAAAGGCGGGTTTCCTTTATAAGGTTGCAGAACAGACCCTGACATTTCTGTGATGGAGAAAAGTTCATGAGGGTAGTGGGAGGAAACATGAACCCACTGAAACATAGCTACAGACCTACCCCAGGAGGCCAACAGAGACAAAATGGGAAATGTGGTGGCCATATCACAATGACCAACAGGTATGTCAGTCTGCAGAGGTTGGGAAGCAGCACTTTTGAGCTGGTGAAGGGAGGACAGGGCAGGGAAGAACAGGGAGTGCCCCTTGGGAGGCTGTGCCCAGGTGCTGCTCCAGCTCTGATGTGTTCAAGGGCTGTCAGTATCCACTGTCTCCAGCCCTGTCCCTTTCCTGTCTCTGAAGGAGACTGGCAGCCTCTGCTGGGGACTGTCAGAGCACTGGGCAGGGAGTGTGGAGCTTGCTCAGGGCTGTCAAGAGTAAAGTAGGCCTCCATGCCTCAGGGTCTGGGTTTGTGCTGGAAACTTCTGCTCCTCCCTCAGAGCTGGCAAAGGTGAGTCTGGTGGAGAAGTCCCAGTGCTGCTGTGGCTCACCACTGACCCATGCTGTTTCAGCCATAAAGTAGGAGGCCTGCACCAGGCCCTCTCACAAGGGTGAGAGCGAAGTAGTCCCACAGCTCCAGAGTTCAGGTAAAGGGATTGTCAGGTCATCTGTATATGGCTGTGTGGAAGTGGGGGCAGGAACCTCCCAGCTGCTTGGTGCGGGGCCTGTTGTCTCCGCAGCAAGGGGCCTGTGGCAAGGAAAGGGAAGGAGCTGCCTGGGAGCAAAGGGATCCCAAGGAGAAGGGATAAAGTGGGGCAGGAGGGAGGAGGAGTGGAAGCTGTGAAGCTGCCTTTGGCTCAGTGTTGACTGTCTTGGGCAGTGGAGAAGGAATCAGCACAAAGAGGGGGTTTCAGCAGAAGTAGGATTTTCTGTGGGGTGGGTGGGAACTGGTTGTGAAGGCAGTGCCCCAAGCCATGTGGGGAGGCTAGAGACCATTAAAGGTAAATCTGCAGAGCAGAAGGCTGCAGTATGTTAGAGACAGGTATCTTGTGCTTACCATCTTGCATGATTTGCTCTTAGTGTGAAGTGCAATGTATGATTATGTGATTGTAATGTTTCTGGAGTGGAGCATGATAAACAACAGCTGGGGATTGTCTCTGTGCTCTGCTGAATACTGTGGGTTCCCCAGTGCTCAAAGCTGCTCATTGTTGACTTTGTTCTAGAAAAAAATGCACTTGTCTTGAAATGTGAGTAGTCTTTTTGAATATAGTGATGCTCAACCTACTGCAGCAAAACCATGTAATCATACACATAAAGCTGAAGAATGCAGCATCCTACACATCCTATGGTGTTTTCAACATGTTCAGGATTGAAAATAGAAATGGTTTATAATTTTCAGACTTGTGAACAGTCTGATGTTTTGGGGGTAGAACTAGATGAGACATAGAAAGATGTTATTTTCTGTTTCTGACAGTATGTTTTTACTTTTTTTATCCACTCTGCAAGGTATTTTCTCAATCTTAGCATGTTTCTAATTCACAGCTTTGCTGACGCCGTGGTTTCACCCAGTTTGTTCTGAGCAGAAATTGAGTAAAAGCTTAGTGAAAAACTTGCTGGTTTTGAACCAGGTTGAATAAAAAAAGATTTTTTTAAAACAGAATAAGCTTAATATTTCTGCATAATATCTTGCAGTTTTCGTCTTCCTGGGAAAATCACATATTCACATTCATTAGTTCCACTTTTTGTCACCTTGACAATCGTCAAATGTTTTTAATGGAAAATAGCTTTTTTCAGTATTGAAAATTTTAATGGAGAAAATTTCCCTTTTTTGACTTTATTTAAAAAGTTGTATTTTATATCAGTGGGCAAAATGAAACTGCTATTATTTCTGCCCCTTTTCAGTCTCCTATTATTGATTATTCTGCACATTGCTGTGGTTCTTTTGCCTTTGTTGGAGAGATGAAGACTTAGAAAAAGAAAAGCAGGCTTCCTCCAAGCAAAAACGATGGTTGCTCTTAGAAAAGAAAATGTTACAGAAAGAAATGTAAAAAAGGTTTCTAAAAGTTTGACTGAAATGATATTGGGAAAAAATCCTTGGAAACCACATATTTTTTGGTGCTTCATTCTTAAAAATAATTGATCTATTTCAGATTAGTGCTGACCTGCCTAACTCCTCCTGAACTTCAGTGTGAGTTAGGGGAAATCAGTGTTCTGTGTAGAATTACACATAAGCAAACTTCATCACCTTCTTGACTGTTTTTAGAGGAAGATAAACAATTTTTTAACTTATTTTTTTAAAAACTGAATAAAGAAACCAAAAGGCTATGGCCATTCTTGTCTGGCTGTTGGACAGATGGGTTGGTGTACACCTCTGGAGCACAAAACAATATATAGCAATCTTTTGTTTTGACACAGCAGCTAGGATAGTGACTTACTTGGCTCTAAGGATTTTTCTTGTTTCTATTGCAATATTTTTCCTAAAGATTAGGTCTTACTGATGTTCTTTTTTGAACTATGGTGTAACATTTTGAGCTATAACTGTGGCATAACCCTTCAAAGTTTTATCATCTTAGAGATACTTGGGAAGGCAAATCTACTATTCTCTGATTTCTGTATTAGGTTTCTTAATTGTCCAGTATCTCTCTTAATGCTGTAATTAAGTGGCAATTATTAAGTTTTGTTGTATATACAAAGTTAGTTACTGGTGTATGTAGGTACTTGTTAAAAAGGGGGTAAACAACCCTCCCAACAGCCTCCTCTGAGAACTAATTGTCTCTTTCTCATCTTAGTAAAATTCTTATATCTTCAGAAATTCTCAGTTTGCATTCTCCTAAAGTGAGCTTTGATTAGAGTTATCGTGGATGTTTATTCATTTTAACCCTTAGATTATCAGCTTTAACCTTTTCTGTAATATGTGCTTATATGTTTTTAAATTTATAGAATTTCTTTCTTGACCTGAAAAAAAATTGTGTTACTGTACAATTATTTATTACAATTATTATTTGGAGAACTGTAGATTTATATTAGAAGATTATTGAATATGTCCTCATGGCCTAAGCAGAAGTATTTGCCTAAGCAGAAACCTCACTTGCACTTCGGAGTGTGGGAAAGTCCTACTAGCTCAAACTGCAATTACAGTTAGTATATGACCAGCAGGTTTTGAACATAATAGCAGAAACCTCAATTAAATCTTTGTGACATTCATCATGAAACTCTTTTGTTTGGTCAGGTCTTACGTTTCTAAAGCAAAGCATCAGGCAAGCAAAAGATGAAAAAAAAATGGATGACTTAATCAAAAGTGAAATCCCTCCTTTCCTTTCCCAAAGGCTGAGTGTCTTTTTCCTTTGACTATCTCATTTAAAATAGCTCACTGGGATATTATTAAAAAATACAGCAACTGAATCAGATTTTGTTTCTAACATAATTTATGAGTCTGTTTACATTTGCATTCGATTTCCTTTTCTTTGTTACTTTGCTCTCCTTACTTTTAATGAAAAGTAAAATCAGGAAATAGCTGATGAAAGACAGACATGCAGTATTTCATAGACATTGCACAAGGCTATGGGGTAAATGAGAGCAGCAGATGCTGATTATTCTATAGTTAAAGGTTTAAGCAATTTCTTTTCCAGTTTATTATTCAGTTAATCAGTCTTAGAAACTGGCACAAGTCTCTGGTCTGTAGGCAAGTTCTTTTAGTCAAAATAATCATCATACTGTATTTTTTACTTTATTGTCTTTATTATAGAATGGCAAAAAACGTATGATTACGGATTCCTTTTTGTGCATTTTGGAAGCCTTTAATTATGATTTTCCCTTCTGTTTTTATGTCTCTCTCTCTCCCTTCTACCCTTGGTATTCTAGGTTTTAATCAAATCCTTAATGTTACTTTAATGCAATTTGTATTTAATAGATTTAGGCTTCAGTTAAATACCTCTCAGTTATCAGAACTCAGTGATTCGGAGAAGTGCTGCAGTTGAGCTTCTGATACTAAAGGCTCAGAGAAAGCTTCAGGGCTCAACAGCTCTAAGATGGTGCTGTTCAGTGTGGAAAATGGCAGCTTGCTTTCCATTAGCAGAAAAATGCATCCCCAGTTTGAATAATTATATGTATTTTGTCTTAAAGCAATTGTGTTTCATGTAAGATAATACCTGGAAAAGGTCAAATCATTACTCTGACTCAATTGCTCATTTGAACTAGATACATCCAAAAGGCATTAGGAAGAAAGTTGTGTCTGGGGAGGGAAAGTACTGACTGCAGAAAGATTTGTTCCTTTCCCAGATCTGCTTTGCAACCTCCTCCTTCTCATATTAATAGCACTTGGTTTCACCTATGGCCAGCTACTGCATTTTTTTGATAGACCAGGGGACTGCTCCAAGGTTTGTGAAAAAAAAATGATGGATAACCGACTTAGAAATCTTGCGGTCTAGCTTATGACAAGAATTTGTGCTGTTTTCTCTTTGGATAAAATATTTTTGTGAGTAATGAAGTCCTCACACTTTCTAAAAGTGTCAGATATTCTGTATTAATGCCAGTGCACCTTCCAATAAGAGTGAAGAAGCAAAGGTAGGTTATTCTGCATTTACCACCAGCAGCAAACACCTGGATATGACAGTTCACCCTGTCTGACTTTGCAATACTTTTTACCTGTGCTCTTGCCCCAGAGCCTCAGTCAGATTTGGTGGGGTGGGAGTCTTGGGTCAGCAGAGTCTATCAGCGAAAACCTGGAAACAAAAGAAGAAGCAAAAGGGAGTATAAGTGCTAAATTGTGTGTAAAATAGAAGGTGCAGTGAAGAAAGGTTCTACCTGATAGTTATCACACAGTCAGCTCTTAGTTGGTACTGCTGCCAAAAGATTTTTTTCCCTTTATTTTCTGCAGCCTAACTTTGCCTACCAATGTGGACATTTTTCCACACTGGGTATGCACTTAGGCTGAGTATTTTAGGACAGTTTCAGCAAAAATGACTCAACCATTTCAGAGGAATGAAATTACAGGAAAAACACAAATTGCTTGCCAACATTTTCACAACCCTCTGATTGCAAAGTTCTAGGAGTCCTATAGCCTAAAGCAGAGATGCAACATTTATGCTGTAGGTTGGTTTTATGATAAAGATGTATCTTTTTCTACTTAAAAAAAAAAAATCTGTCCAAGTTTGGAGAAATTATATGGCTTTGGAATAGTAATTATTTGCCTGTGTTCTGCAGGGAGTAGTATATGTGTGGCAGGTAAATGCATTAGAATTTATATACAGAGATCTTTCCTTATACAAAGAATGATGGATCTTTAAATTTCCTAGAGTTACTTTTCCTTTTTTCTGAAGCTGCATTGTGACTGAACACAGAAATAGAAAGCAAGGAGTTTTCTTATTTTTTTCTTCTCCCCCCCCTTTCCATTCATAGAAAGATGCAGCCCATGTATGGACAATTTTTGTTTCAGGTTAGAACAAGAGCCTCTAATACATAAGAGATAAGAGCAGGAACCAGTTTGTGCAGGCTTCATTTGGAAAAATACACAAATTGGGTAAAGAAACTGAGGATGAAGTAAGTTTGCTGTGAGAGTGGAAGGATAGAGGACACTGTTATGGTACAGAGAAACTGAGTTTGAATGTTAATTTCAGGGTAGCAGAAGTGTGTGTGTGGAGCTGGAGTTCAAAGCTTTTATGGAGAAACTAAGATTCAGGGTTTTTTTAAGCAAAACAGACAGAAAAGGTGATGAGAATGAGGATAAAATAAGGAACTGGATGGGTAGAGAGAAGGAACAGTTGAATTCAAGTATAGACAATTTGGGAATGGGGAGTAAGTGCATTAGATGTTGTGTTCATGGCAATATGGCTACTTCACAGATCAGAAAGGTGAGGGGAGGAAAAGAAGTTAGGGAAGACAGCAAGGCATGCTTGTGCAAGTCTTACAGACAGCTTTGCTGATCTTATTGATGGGACTGTGAAGAGTGGAACTTTTATTTGATAACTGTGGAAGAGTTTCACTTTAACAGGCAAGAGCCAAGTCTGGGAGTTTGCCTGTCTCTCTCTGCTGCCATGGAATTTCTCCCCATCCTTGCATCAGTTAGCTTGGATTTTTGAAGTGCTCATGTAGGTAAAATAAGTGAGTACTGTAACTGTTGTGCAATGCTGGGTAGTGCCCTGGCCCAGCCTGATGAGGGTAAGTTTTGTTTCCTAATTATGTACATTAATAGGATCTTATATTGGTATTTTCCCAATGAGGATTTAGAATTAACACAGCCACTGAATTAGCAAGGCATTGTTAAACTTACAAATGCATTCTTCCTCAGATTGGAATTTATGCTTTTATTACAAACATTCATGGAACAAATGAGAGTAAATCTGGGAAGCCAGCTACATCTGCCTGTGCTTCTTGGCTTTTGATAGAACAGATATAATGAGCATTTACCTGAACTGTAGTTAAAACTAAAAATGGACTAGAACACTTTGAGTTTTTATTTTAAATATGCTGTTCTGTTTTCTGGAAAAGAAAGAAAACCTACTGAAGGTAGGGATTTAAGTAGCTAGTCAAAATCATCAATCTTTATGTACACAGCATTCTTTGAAGAAGTTTGCTTAAGTTATTCTCAATAGCAGAGAAATATAATTACTCTGCTGACTTGCTATTATCGCTAATTTTGAAAGGAGCAGTTTGATTTCCTGCAATTGCAATTTAAAGACAGGTGGGAAAACCCTCCCATTACTCTTTCTTCGTGTTTGAAACTGAATCCCAAATTGCAACATTTTTACATCATTAAACAAAAAAATCTACTTGTGAAGACTTTTCTTTTACACTCTGTGTGCCCTTTAAGAATATTTATGGGGCTATTCCCCTTTAGGTGAGCATGTAACACCTATTAACTTTAATGGGGTTTTAGGTGTGTGCATGAAGGAATGAATATAGAGTTACTATGTTTGGAGGAAAGAAGACCAGTCCCTTATTCAGCTGAGATTTCATTAGAATTTCAGATGCTAGATTTTAAGAGGAGAGTGTTGCTCAGGGGGTCTGCATTTCATAATGTGCCTAGAGCAAAAGAAGTACTTAATATGGCTGGTGCTTTTTCTTATTGTTGATGTTCAAATTTGAAGTTGTGCTCTTACTACCAGTGCATTGAATATTTCTCTTTTACTTTCTGGTAACTGGGGAAAAAACCTATTTCATTCTTGGCTTTTTTTTTTTTGTCTGCTAAAGTCATTATAAAATGTAAATGAATACATTGTAAGCCAAATCTGAATCACAAATATTCTATCTGGAGTTTTGTGCAAGTACTATGCAAATTTTTTTCATCTTTAACAGCTGTGGGCATGGATAGGATTTTGTAATAAGGTATCTGCTAAAGTCTCCTGTGTTTCTTAAACTGAAAAGCCTCCACAGTTCAAATTTGGAAGCATTGTGTGTGTATACATATACATGTATGCATATGTGTGTATCTATACATACTGTATATATGTATATATGCATTGAAAACTTTAAGACAGCTGCTCTTTTATTCTAAAATCATCCAAGTTTCAGCACTTAACATATATTTGTGAAGGTGAAGTTTTTTCAATATGCTACATTATCAGAGAATCATAGGGCACCCAAAGGTAGTCTAGCTAAACCCCTTTTGTGAGGTTTTCCTAGGAGTTCCTAGTTCAGTATAGAGTAGTTCATTAGTTTTGTATGTGTATGCACAGACCCTCCTTTGGGGAGGACACTTTAAATATATAGTTGCCAAATTCTGTGATTCCTAAATTGTGACTATAGCAACTGTGAAAAGCCCAGGAGTGAGTTTGTCCTGATATCTGGAGGTTAGCAGGAATATCGATCTTCTGCGTCAGCTAGTAGGAGTCTGCTTTACTACCTAGCAACTAATCACATTTGGCACCAAGTTTTTAAAGCCAAATGGTGAATGCATTTTGTTTATCATGTTCTTTCACTTGGTTACTCTTCAGCTTGGTCCTGAGCGTACAAAAAATGGATCAAATCTTGTAGCACTTAGTACTGAATGGTGATTGAGCTTCAGCACCATAGCATCTTGTAAAGGGCATCAAGGAACAGATCTGCCAGGCTTCACCTTGTACTCAGTGAATCTTGGTGATTCACAGTCTTCTCGAGACAGTCGTGCGACAAGTAGACTTGGCAGCTGTGCAATTACAAACTTTTAGTTACCTCAGCATTGAGCAGCCAGAAGAGCTACCATGGCCATTTAGCTTAAGAAGATTGTAGCAGTGGGAGGTTGTGTTTGTTTGTGGTGGTGGTGTTGTATTTTTTAAACCTGCTTTGCATCTTGAGTATATTAATTCATGTTTATACAGTCTCCTAATTACAGACTGTTTTGGTGGTTGATACAATCCTCTTGAATAATTTAGTCTACCCTCATGGCTATTTACAGAAACCTAGTTGTTACAGCCATTGCAGTCCTGCCTAAGGTGACTAAGCATCATCAGATAGTTCACAGGTACATAAAATCTAGTTTAATTTCATGAAGTTCTTGTTGATCAATTCCTCTAACCTAAGCCCCTCTGACTGACATTCCTAGATATAACGTATAAAGCCCCTGGTTTGGAGCAATCGACAAAATTGCTGTAGGTGCACTCTATCACCTCCTTCAGGCTCTTGATAAATCTTTTAAACAAGATAGGTCCCAGGACAGACTGCTGCTGTTGCATCTGCAGTCATACAGATTTTATTTTATCACTTGGTGCTTGTGCAGAATATTATGTTGTCAACCTATTATGTGTTTCTGACAGATCCCAGTCCTCTGCAGCCAAAAAAGACAGGACAAATTCCTGTAAACTTGTTGTAAACAAATAAAAGACTGTTCTCTTGGTTATGTTATACTTCTTATCTGGATTACTTGTACTGCGTGCAGAGACTCTGCTAGTAGGATATACAAATCATTGAAGTGCAACACACCTTCCTGATAGAGATATAGTAAATAGTAATAACCAATAAGCAATTATGCTAAACACTACTACGTTCATCATTCCTGATTAGGCACCTAAAAACTCCCTGCTGACAAGCCAATTGGGCAGCTTTTAGTCAGGTAAGGAGGAATAGACTTCCACTGCTCCATGGAATGAGCTGTTTCTCAAGGTAGCTAGCTGAGTTGCTGTTAGTTCCCTGTTTTTCCTTTTAGGATTGTATACCTCTAATATTGGTGTCTTTCCCCTTGAATTTTTGAGGTACTACTTATCTTCATCTCAGCAGTCTTACCTCTGCAATTTTATCTTTCTTATCTTGCACAGCTTCACTATACAGATTTTCTCACATCAGCAGAAGCTTGGGCTGAGGTCTCACAGCTGGGCTGTATCAGAGCTGGATCCAGGATCATAGGCAGCTGACCCTCTGAGCTAGTGTAAGACAGTGAAGCTGCCCTTCCTTCCTTCCTGCCTTCCTCCCCCCTCCACTGGCTCCAAAATCAGCCAAGCCAAGGTCACTCTCAGTGCTGATGTTCAGAAAGGTGAAAAAATTCTTGTCTCTTTCATCTGCTCTTAGCATGAGGAACAAACAGGCTGAGACATGAAGAAGCAGCTTTTAGTGCATGTGTATTCTTAGAAGTGCATGTGTGTTGTAACTCACTTTTTCTTTCCTTCCAGTGTTGGAGTAAAAGATGTAAAAGATTCAGTTCTGGGCTATGTCAAGTAGAAGAAATGACAGTGCTTTAAGCTGGAGTTTGTATTAAGGTTTATGTGTAAGCTTAGCATGAATGAGCCAGTTCTTTACTGGCAACATTATCACTTGGCTTAACCAAACTTGATACATCAGTATATTGAACCTGAACTGAAACGGACATTTTACTTGCTTGCTTCCATAGCTAAGTACAAAAACTTTGGCTGTAGGAAGACAGATATCAGGCATGGAGGTACCAGTAATGAGAAGGCTCTAGGAGAGACCAGTAATTGTTAATATTAAGAACAAATACAAAAGGAAAACTTGATTACTCCAGAAGAGAAGATGAAGCAAGTGTTGATAGAAAAATCAATTTCAGAAAACAAACTATGATGAAAAAGAGAAGAGCAATTGAATGTAGGGTTACAAAGTAGGTAGTAAGGGTGAATTTTACAATCAGATGGCACCTAGGTTTTTTAATATGAAGGTATATGATTGACAGATAAGAGAAGACATAACTTTTGCTAACATATCAGAACATTCAGCCCCCCAAATACTATTGACTACTAGTAGAAATAACAATGTAAGGTCTTGTTGCTATTAATGCAGAATGAAGAGCTGTTTGCTACAGTTATCCTGCATTTTTAAGTACGATATTACTGAATTTTTTTGGTCTACATAAATGATTGTGGCCTGATTAAGGCCTGACAATTTGTACTAAAATCTCATTTTCTTCTAGAGTGAGTGTCTCTAGCTCCAATTATGTTTCTCTTGTCCCTTTTTCTCTTAGAAAGACATGGCTTGTTCTCCTAGAAACTGACAGATGGAGACAGCTGTTAATTAAAAGTTGAAGCATATTGTAAATTGGCCTGTTCATGGAATGTAGTATGTATACTGTGACAAAAATAACACATAAGTATTATGTATAAGTCTTTGGCTGTATGATCATGCATGGAAATTCCTGATTTAGGCTAGTAAGTGTAATAATGTAGAGCATTTAAAAGCACTCTAGTATTTCATTTTTATATTTTACTGCAAAAATACAGGTTACTACCTCTAAGTGAGTGACAGGTTGCAACACTGCTGTGATGCTGTCCTAAGACCTCTTTTCCCCATTCGTAGGTGTCTGTGCTTCTTTGGAATAATTGAAGTTCATTCTGGCTCAGTGAGGAAATGTGGCTTATTGCCTCCACTGAGGGATAAAGGAGGTTGTATTGGCAAGGGAATAGTACCTTCTACATATTTTAAATTACAGGGGAAATTATCTGTTGTCAGAATAAACCCTTGCTCATTTTGCTTTTCCTATCCTGAGTGTTCCCAGGGATCCAAATTAAAAAGCTGCCATGTTAAAATACTTTACTTTTGCTCAGCTACTTAAGCCCATCATTGAATAAAAGTTTTTAGCAGGATAGGCACATTTTTCATGATGCTTTTCCATTTTGCCTTCTGTTATTCTGGCAAAGGTTTAGAGTAGTATATCTCTGTCAAACAGAGGGTTTATTGTTCAAAGAGCTAGTCTCTGTAGTTTTGCCATTTTATTGCCTCAGCAGCACAATCCCACCTGGTCAGAGGGTGAAGGAGAGAAACTGCGATGAACGGACTTAGAGCCTAGCAGGTCTGTAGAAGTGTATGTTCTTAAGGCACAAAACCTTTTCCTGCCATTTCTGTCTAGCTTTCCTCTCCGTTGCTGTAAAACAAATTTTCCTCCAAGTAAATAGTGAAGTTTTCCCCTTGAACATTCTGTATTTATCTAACTGGGTGAGACTAAACAGCAATTCCAACACCTGAGAAAAGTCAGATCTATGCAGATGTCTTTCTTCATGATGTAAATGATCAGGAACTGCCTTTCCCTTTGCCTGCCCAAGAAAGACCCTCATACCTTAATTCACTTTTTAACCTTAAAAGTACTCATAATCTGAACTTCATAATGGTTATTTTTCCTGGAGGATTCTGTGGGGGAGCCTAATGAGTTTTCCCTCAGAACATTGCTGATGTGTTGAACTTTTTCACAGAGAGATATCATCTTGCTGTTTGCCATGTTTTGAACTAAATGGCTGTTGGTAAGAGCATAGTTTTGCACAAAGTTTAAATTATTTCTCCCTTTCACAGTTGACATTGAAATTCCACTGTTTATCTATCCTGTAGAAAAGTGCCTATACAAGTCCTGCAGGCAAAATTCTTTGAGTGTATATATATATATGCTGAAGAGCCTTGGGTCTTGGATACTTTGGGGAAGATTCCCAAGTTCCTGTATACCAAGGCCACTGACCATTTTTACATCCTTCAGCACATGCTGTGCCTGACAATATGCATTTTCCAAGGATGTGCAGCTACCCTTGCAATATTTCCCAGGGATTGCATGCACACCACAACTCCTAAAAGGACTCCATGGGAGACCTCACTTCTTTAGTGAAACCACACTGGAAATAGGTGCCTGCAAGAGAGAATGTGCCTTGCTCTTTGCACATAAAAGTTGCTATAGCATCAGCAAGCCTTTATCTTAATGCCTTCCACAGAAAGTTTGGTTACCCATCTAGGATTCTGCCCTGATGTTCCTGGCTGTGCTCCAAGACAAGGGTTGATAGATGTCCTGAATCTGCATAGTAACCATCTGTTTAGAGCTTAGGAGGCTGTCACCAAGCACAGAGGTAGTCTGGTGCAGACCTAGTATGCACAGCAGATGCCATTTTGTCCTTCAGCATCTGCTGTGTACATGAACTGTAGTTTCTGTCAGCTTGGCCACCCTCTTGCCAACACAAATCATACCTTTCAAGCTATCTGTGGTGCTGACTGCAACCAGGATATGTAAGCATGCAAAGAGAAAAAGGAACAATTTTTACGTAGTGACAAAATTATGTCTAATGTAAATCAGACTGAAAAAAGCTACTCTTCCTACCCTTTCCCTGGGTAGCCTTGCCTTTGTGTAGCAATGCATAAATAAAATGAATTTTGGCTAACATAATTCACAAAAGCTGTTTCAATCTTCCAAAAGAATGACCCCAAGGGATGGGATTTAATGCAGTCAGGAGAGAAGTACTCTTGGTCCACCGAAGCTGTTCCTGAGAAACCGTCTTCCTCTGTGGAATAGCTGGAACTCAGACAGTGTGAACATTTCTGAACAAACAAAAGAAACATTTATTTTTAAATTGTGTTCAGTGTGGATTTACACAAAGGATGGCCTTTGAAGGAAGAGACCATACACAGCAAAGGGCAGGCCTAGGAGGCCCTGGAGTTCAGGTTCCAGACATCTGCTGCAATGGCCCTGAGTGTGCTAGAGGAGACTGGGCATAGCTATTTTGTAATGCCCTCTCTTCTCAGTAGTTCAGGTGGTCTCTAGCTAGCTGTGGTGAGGACCAAGGAGAACTCTTCTGGAAGGGCTATCATTCTGTGTGAGTGAAGAAAATAATAACTTTTCCTAGACAAGAATGATATTTTTCATGTCTTGCCAGAAATAAGGCATATGCTGCTTCAAAATCGTGTCTCTGTCTGGGGTAGAGAAGCCTTAACTCCTAGTCACCTCCTCATGCCAAGAAGAGTTCTGCCTTCTTCCTTTCTCTTTGTGACTTTGAGTCTGATCCTAGACACAGGGATGGTAATACACCTTGAAGTCCTCTACAGGGGATCACCTTCTCAGTATCTGGCCAGTCAATTTCCCTTTTGTAACACAGACAAGCCCTGGGGAAAGCTGTAGGGCAAGCTTTAGGGCAGGGGTGACCAATAGCATGGATTGGACAGAGCAAATCTTGTAGCACGATAGGGTAGTGTTAAGGGACATGGATGGTGTGGATGAATAAGAAGCCAAACTATAGGGGCAGCACATCCGAAAGTTACAACCTTTCTTAAGCTGGGCTGTGTGTGCTCCAAGAGTTTGCATTGTAAATACCAACAGAATGCTCTAGAGTGCATACCTTTATTCAGGAAGCTTTTGGGAGTGATGCAGAAGCTCATGTTTCTGGTCATCAATGGAAAAAAACCACAAAACAAAACAAGAAGAAAAAAGCCCCCAACAAACCAACAAATTTAGGACTTGATTCATGTTTAATACATAATACTATGCAGAGCTCCCACAGCCTTTAAGTCAACTTGTTTGTAACGTACTGCAGGAGTAGAATCTGACAAGATTCAGCAGAGGAAAACATTTAATCTTACCCATTGGAAATACTAAATATCAGCTGCCTTTTTACATTTTAAGATTAAAAAACAGAGAAGTAAGCATTTATTTTCCACTACAGTTTATTTGATAGAAAATTCTTTTCTGTTTGATGGGAGATAGATGTGAAAATATGAATAAAATAGCTAAGTGGAAAGTAAAAATAGAACTGTATAAATACCTGCACATATGCAGCTTTTCCATTACACAGCCTTAGGAAGGCTACTTAAACAGGAGATATGCAAATTAGAAATCACTTTCAAAAGGATGAAGCTGTGTATGTTTGGGCATTTTGTAGAGGGAAGTTGGAAGGAACATAAAATGGAAATGCTGGACTATGACCAGAGAAGTGATGTTGTTTTGAATTTGTGCATGTTTCTATCCCTATGACATAAGAAGAATCTTTGAAAAGTTAATGCAAATTATTATCGGTTTTCTTCCAAAAGCTCTCATCCTAGATAGGCTTTTCTCTTGTCGTATAGGTGTTGTGAAATCACTCACAGCAAAGTTGAACACTATTGCATACTATTCAGTTGTTAAAAAACTTGGAGTTTATATAGAGTCAGGGAAAGTTCTTTTAGCCTTTACAGAATTTGTAACCCATGTGGTTGTGGTCTACATTGAGATCTTGATGATGTCATAAATCAGTGATAAATCATATATCCTAACCTTTTGGGTATGCTCAACAGAAGACAATCTTCACTGCTTCTTGAAAGCTTGACTGTCTTGTATCACATGCAACATATGCACTCTCAGATTCTTATGCAATCATGCTTTCCCTTAAAAGGAAATACTTATGTTGGATTCTTATTCTAATTTAATGTGTATTTTTTCTTTATTTCATAATAAGCATTTTTTATCTCTGCTTTCTTTAGAATTGCTTATTGTATTGTGTAATGAACATCTAATGAGATTATATTACTATTTATCTTGCAAAAAATAATTTGAAAGATGATTATCTCAGGCTTCTTAGTGTGAGGTAAGAACACCAGGGGCAATAATTTCAAAAACTTGCACCTGACCCACCAAAGGGTCAAACAAAGACATATATTATGAAGATACATTATGAAGGAACAAAAGTACTGCATTTTTTCTGAATGTTAATATTTCATCCACTCATGGCAGGGTTGAAGAGTGTAAGTCAATGCTATTTCTCTAATGGCACTGTATTCTAAAATGCTGGACAATAAACCTACACTCCTTCTAATGGTAATTTAGGAATGACACTTTCTTCATGTAAGTAGTTAGAATTAAGTGAAAATATGCCAATTGTATGCTTGCAAGATTGGGCTTGAGTGTCTTGAAACACATTCCATTATCTTATTTATCGTCTGTTTTCCTTGGCAGTGAGGGAAATGAGGCATACTAAATTTCTGTCTTCGTGTCTGCTTTCTCTTTCCCTCGATAACTTCTGGCTAGTTTGAAAGTGGTTGAAGGAAGGTATGAGACATAATTATTTTCCTACCTGCTTTATGAATATCATCAGCTGTGTAGATGAGAGATGCAAATTAGTGTCTTGGTTGAGGGGAAGGCAGGGAAAGAGCTAAGCCATGGTGTATTCTTTGGCTGGAGCAGTCTGGCCAGTCATGCCCACAGTTACATGCAATTGAAACATCTGTTTCCTTTTGCTAGGTCTCATAGGGCAAATGACCATATGCTGAGCTTTTAAGCAGAGAAATGGAAAGCTTAATGGACAAAGTGCACAAAGCTAGGGAAATGCAAAGGGCATAAAACTAACAATTGATGGAACCACTTGCTTGATTCTTGTATAGGCCTGTTTCATTGCTAATGTGTTGACAACAGTAATTTATTTTATTAAAATTATTGATGTAATAAGGCTTGAAAGTCAACAGGATTTGGGCATCAAAGACTTGTTAGTAAATCACATTTTTAATCACACTTCTGGAATTATTGGTAATTTTAGTACTTGCATTATTTGAATGCTTATCTTTGAGAATGTCTATCTTTCAGAGGACAGATGGTGTTTTTTTCTCTGTGACCTAACCATATTTCAGTTGCACTAGCCAGTTACAATTATTTAATGTTTATGTCTGGAATATTACTTGCACATACAGAATTGTTATTGTGAAAAATTATGACTGGGTTTCAGCTGACTGACTTTCTGTAGTATTTCCCACTGGTACAAACTGCTGCAGTCTGAGCCTTTTCTTCAGTGTCAGACATCACACAATGCAAATGATACACATGCAATGTGGTTGACTTACATCAAAATCAATAATGTTGCTAGCACTTGAACAAGCAAAATAAGGACAGATATTTCTTGAGGAATTTCATATCTGAATTTTGTTGTGTTTCAGGAAAATGCCTAGTAGATATCTATGAAGATATCTTCATTTATCTATGAAGAGTTCTGTTCAGAGTGGGTAGCTCCTTGAAGATTAATTGGGAGATACTTTACCAGATATGACTTTCCATTTAAAGTCCACAGTTCATGTTTTCTCTTTGAACCAGAGAGGTTCAGTTGGTGTCTTTACAGAGAAAGTGAATGAGACTATAGGGTTCAGCAGTCCATGGGTATGAGTTTTCATTTTTATCTGGTGTTTTTTTCTGATTTATGGGCAAGAATGGCTGCTTCTAAAGATAACATGCCAATCCTCATTCCATGCTGTGCAACATTATGGTGATTAAAATAAACATCTTTTCCAACTTAGCTTGGCTCAGAACTATCTAGAATATATATAGTCTCATCATCTGTTTATATGACATATATATGATCCTCCCTATATGTTATCAGTAGAACAGCATGAGATTAAAAATATGAAAACAAATTTTAATTAAGAAGATAATATCTTCTGAGAATAGAGAATGATAGTCATGTTGCCTATACTTATGATAAAGTATATTTTCTTATGCAATTTTTGTTAATATTGGTTACGTTTCTAGTAGAAATGTTTAAAAGAAAAACAAATCTAAAACTTAGGAAATTCAACCAAATATGTTTATTTAGGAAAGAAGAAATGAAATTAATGTTCAGATACAAGAAAAAATTGTATCTGTGTATTTCACAAAATCACAAGTAATTTCTGAACTGTGATTTTTCTCTTGGAAATGAGATAGCATGGGTTTAGATATGATATGTAGTCTTCTGGTTCCAGATACCTACAAAAAGATTTACTGAACTTTCTGTTGCAGTTATGAAGAGGACTCTTTCAGCCAAGAACTCTGATTGGAAGTAGAAAAAAACCACACATGTATTTTTGAATCTTATGACTAAAATTATTGATCAATAGCATCCTATGTTCTTAGCTGCATTACATCCATCACTGGAGGAAACAGCAGAATGGCAGTTATCCTTGATTATATCTGAAGTCAGAAGCTGAGTTTCTCTGAGATTTTTGGGATAGTCCCTACACCCACAATTGTAGTAGGCAGGCACTTCAAACACATGACATTACTGTTAAATTTATCTGTGAGGAAAGGAAGATGAAAAATTAACTTGACTGATGTTTCTAGTTTTAAAATCTTCAAGTATTTGAAGCTGGAAATGAACTTCTGTCAATTGCATTAGTGTTGACATCAGAAGAAAATATATTGTGTTTCAAGCACTCTGTACTTCAGAATAACATTATAACTTCCAAAATGCTGTATTTTAGGAGAAATGTCTCCACTCTGTCAGCCAAATAGCAGCATTTTAATACACCACAGATATACTCCTCCTGTTGAATTTGTGTTGTGTTAAAGCAAATGCCTGTTTCATTGCTGTTTTGTTGACTGGAGCAACATCAGTATAAGTGTGTTGACTTCTACATGTCTACTTTTATGACTATAAAAGTAGTGTTTTTGAAAACACCATGTCCACTCTACTGTTCATCTGCATATTCATTGACAATTGTCTTCAGAGATTATTGATATATGATGAGCTAAGTTTTCCAAAACATTACATTTTCAAAGCTTTTTTTATTGCTGGATGGATTAAAACTATAGGAGATTTCACTAGTCACTGCCAGTTGTGGTTTTATTCTAGCACTATTAATTTTTCCTCAAATTAGAAGACCATCATGACCTCAGACTTCTGCAGCATTATCCACATTATGGTGAGGGGAGGGTAAATTGCACAGACCTAGGTTTAAAGGTTACATAGTAACCTATAAAGATTTGTAGAACACAAGCTTGTGTTAGAAAATGACACAGGAAAAGCAAAGGAAGCGACAAATAGCCTGTCTGTAGCCAAAAGCTCGCTTCAATATATGAGCTGCTGACAGTATATCTGCAAGCAGGCTGAAACTGTAGCTCAAGGAGGTATGAAATGCTACCTTTAATTAAGAGGATATTAAGTCTGACATGTAACTTCTGACAATTTAGGTGTTAAACGTATTTTTCTTTATTATGTGCTATTTTATTAGAAAAAATGAGCACATTGGAGATGAACCAGAGAAAAGATAACAAGTATACCACCTGTATTTCTTTCGAACATGAATTCTAGAGAAAATTTAATCCACTGTTATGGAAGAAAATCTCTCTGGAATATTGCATTTTCATGAAAAAAGGGATAATAAAAAGTACTTTTAAAAAGTATTCACAAATATTCAATCAGTTAAGTGCTGAATTGTGTTCAGTGATATTGACCGTTATTTTGTATTCTCTTCCACAAACGAATATAAATTAATTCAGATGAGAATTCAGTCCCTGAAGAAGCAGTGGTGTGCAAAAATCTCTTAAGCTTCCTTGCATGTTTGTGTGACTGCTGCTGCAAAACCATTTGTATTGATAGTTTGGTCATTGTTGGTAGTCTTTTAGGAAGAAATGTTCAAATGCAGTGAAATGCAGAAATGGAGTCAGGCTGATATCTGTGATCAATAGCTTGCATCCGCTAGACCTGATTCTGCAATCAGCAGGCTTACGAGGGCTGATGAAACCATAAAGTCCTATGCATTGTAATAGAGTACAATGGTTCATGGGACTGTCACCAATACTGAATTGCAGGATCAAGATCTATGGGATGAAATTATCATTTTTATAACGCATTTAAATAAAAAGATGCCAGTTTGAATAAGCTAGACTTTGTTTCATAGGCAATGTATGAACAGAAAGAGGTGATGAAAATCTGTATTATTCCTTTTTGATTAGCAGCTGTAAGTTAAAGGTAACCAGCTGGGATGCTGCTAATGCATTTTAAATAAATAAAGAGGTAACTAAATGAAGACACTTTATAGTGGCGAGAACTAGTTAGGTTGCAGTATAACTATAATGGAAAATGTTCTTTGAACTGCGGTGAAACAATTCTAATTCTGACCAAGTTTGTAATTTCTCTGGAGTGTGGAAAAACATAAATGAATCTAAAAGCACTTTGGTAGTATGCTGCTTCAGGATTGTCTGCTGTCAGGAGAAGGCTAGTTGTTCAGACTAGTATTCTGAACACCCATTTACGCAGTGGATTGAAATGACCTCCTGAGCTCACCAGCTTTACATTCTACATTTAGAGAGTGTTTGGAAAAAAAAAAAAAAAAGGGAACTGTTGGCTGTTTCTGCAATAAATATTGAAAGGGTTTCCAGCTTAAACTAATAATATGTAAGAGAAACACCTCCGGCTTAAGATTTCTCATAAATTTTTCAAACCTCTCCTTCACTTATGGTTGTAGTTTCTTGAGGCACAGAGCTCATTCTCTGCATGCTAAGCTTACTACTAAGACTTTCCTTTAGAAAATATCCCTTCCAGAAAGTGTGCAGAATTAAATTATCACCATTGCTGCAGAGCTTAGAAAAGAGTCTCTTGTATAATGCGATAAAGGTAGACCTCAAAACCAATTTTTGTGATGTTTTGCAAGACAGAGCTTTTCAACCTTGGATGAATATTAAAAGGAAACGTGGAGTCTTACTTTTCTGTTTGTTTGTGCTTTTAAATGAAAACTACAGGGTCTAATTCTCTTCTGTGTTCCACAGATTTTACATCTGTATCATGGTACTAAATTCAATAGAGTCTCTGCAGCTTGACGCAGGAGTAAGAACATAGCATGTTACCTGGCTTTGGATCACTTTTCTGTCTTGCTGTCTGACTTGATGAGTATCTTTTGGTGAATATGTTACTAAAACACTAACAACTGCTGGAGAAAATAGATTTTTGTTTAGCACTGGATATTTATAATACTGATAAGAAAATAACATGCAATAGTGTAAAATTGTGGAGTGTAAGAAGATGTATGAAAGTGAGAGAGAGTAGTTTCACCTATTTGCAGGAAGATTTACTTTGGATTCTTTTGCATTTACAGTAAGAAACTGTCTTTAATTACATTAGCTAAAATGAGAATTCAAGGCATTTCTGCTGTAGAGCACTACTGAGTGTTATTTATCAACAAGGTCTGGCACACAGCAGATATGTTGTTTGCCATAAAAAAATGTTACAAAGCCCAGCAGCAGAAAATCGGAATTCTAAAGGATCTTCTTGAAAAGTGTTTTAGAACACTCCTCTAGTGAGATTATAATGATGAAACCAAAGATTGCTGCTTGTTCTTAGAATCCAAATATAGATCTGATTGTTTGGCCTTTTATGAACAGGTATCAGGACATTAAACTGAGATGAGCTAACAATTTCACCGACAAAACCTATCCATTATTTAAATGCCTACCACTCTATCACTACTTTCTTTCATTACTGCACTTGAATGGCAAAAGTATTTATCTTTTAGTGTTGCTATAAAATCCTTTCCAACACAAAGCTGTAGACACCACAATGGAACTATCTCTATTCTGGTAATAAAGTTTGTATTATTTTTACTTTAACTATCATGGTGTATAAGAAGGCTTTATGTTAAAGAGCCTCATGTCTAGAAAAATTATGTCCTTTTCCGTTATATATATTATGAGAATTATAACATTTGTTTATTGTTGCTAGTAAAAGCAAATGATCTGTTCAGCTACATTTAATCAACTTAAATGAGTTCATTTTCCAGTGTATAATGTTGAGATCCTAATTCCACCAGATTACAGAGGGTTTTATGCAGGATTTTACTCTGTTTGAAAAAAAAATAGAGATGCTGCTCTTAAAATAACTTCTGATGGAAGGCTTATATCCACTTTATAGCCTCATAAATATAATTATTTATGAAGCTTCATTGTCTCAGTAGGGCCTTTCTTGGTCTCCTTATTCTGAAAAGATAGTATTGTAGTTCTACAGTAGTGGTCACCTTCATTTTTCTTCATAAAATCTCAGTTAGACTTAGACTGGAAAGCAGGGAATTAGGGAGGAAAGTTTCTTTTTTGGACCACCATCATCATCCTCTCACTTTCTTCATAAAATTATTTGCATAAACTTTCTCCATCCATTTTGAGATCCTTTGTAATGTTCCCATATAAATGAAGTTGTTAAAGGAAACAGTGTAAAAACTATAGGAAAATCAGATAGAATCTGAGTAGAACAGAGTACAGAGAAGAAAAAATGGATCCATTAAAAAGCCAAGCACATCTTGTGGATAAAATAGAGCCTGATAGTACCATGCAATTCAATGATCGCAGACAGAGCACTTTGTTTTCCAGTAAGCTTACTGAAGTTGATCATAGATTTGTATTAGAAAATAATCATAAACAAGCCCACTACTTTCTTCTGAATGCCTGAAAAAGCATGCATAATCAAGTGTTAAGCCATCACTATTAAAAATAGCTATTAGTATTGGAAGTAGAATTTGAAATGTTTCTAGGTATTTTGAGGATATATGCTTCACAGAAGGAAGATGCTCAGTACATCCTGAAAATCAGTTCCTTTTTTAAGGAATCTCAATCTGAGTGGTCAAGCAATAGCATTTTCAGAAGCCCTGGTTTTGAGTAACACTAGTTAACACTGGAGCAGCAGTTTTGGCATGTTCTTGAGCAGGACAGGTGAGTTTCAATATCATCAGTAAACACTGTTTATGATGAATGAATTAAAAAAAAAAAGGAGATTTAGTTTGTCTTTGGAGAATCAGATAAGATAGTTCATCTTTAATCTGTCATGCATTTGGTGCTTCATATGCTGTGGATCTTCAGACTTACTCTTAAATAATGAGAAATTATTTTTCTAGCAGCTTTGTGAAATAATGATTTGCTAAAAATAATAAGACCTTATCAATTCACCAGTATGTTCTTACATTTGCATGAATTCATATGAGAATGAATCTCTGAAGCCATAACTAAGTCACTTTTGTTTCTGTTAAGAAAGGTACTTTTGCATTTTCTGCCTTTTCGTCATTTCAGAGTATTGGTCTGACTTCTCAGATTCATTGCCTAGACATTACAGTCAGCCTGACTATTGTTTAGACCACCAGATCACAAAAAGATTTTAAACCTGGATGTTTATGGATAAGTCAAAATTTTCTGCTGCTTAGAACCAATTATTTAAATCAGTCAGGAGCTTGATTGCTCTGAAAGGCTAAATGGAATCTCAGTTTTATGGCTGTTTCCATGTACATTGACTTTAAATTGGCATTACTCCAGTTCTAATAGTGATCAGCTTGTTTCAGTATGGTGTTACTGGGAATGTCTTTTACAGGTAGTGTTCTCAAACCCCATAGGTATCCTAAAATCACAAACATTTCCTGAGACAGTGTTTGGAGAAAATACAATACATGTATCAGTGGAGGATTGAACTGAGGATTTCTCTTGGTTTGTTTCCAGGTGTCATAAATTCTTCCCACACCCCCCCTCCCCCCCAAGGCAAAGAATCCTAGGCTGTCCAAGAAAGCAGAAATCCTTCATGTAGTAAAGGCTTACTCATTTTCTGAAGCTCAGTCTCATTTATTTCCTGGTATGATTATTCAAAACTCAATTTTTATTTATTTTTATATATAAACTCAGAAACAAGAGATAGCTAATAGAGGACTCAAACATAAATTTATACAAATCTGTGGTGTCATACAGCTTTCCTGCTTGTGTCTCTATTTATGGAGCATTAAAGCTGAGTCACAAGGAAATCATGGGTTTATAAAGCTTCTTTCATAAACCAGAAAATGTGGACTTTTATTGCTCTTTAGGCACAGATTATTAATGCTGTAATGACATTAAAGAGTATTAAATGCAAATTTGCAAAGCTCCAAAGAGCTTTATTAGGATAAGCAACATTTTTATTGAGTCGTTGTTTTAATGAAAATCTGGCAAAGTAAATCTGAGCGAAGGCCACCACAGATGTTCTGCTATGCTTCATCAAGGAGTAAGCTGCTGAGTGCTTAAGGATAGAGAAGAAAGAAGTCAGTCTTTATGTATGTTTACCCTAGTTGATTTATGGTGTGCTGCATGTAAAACACAGGGCAGCATTCAGTAATGAAACAGAAAACAGAAAGGCTCAGAATCTGTATGATACTGAACATGCCAGATAAAGCAAATGAAGGAGATTCTAGTCTGCCAGGCACTTTAACTGAGTGCGGGGGTTTTCTAGGGTGTGCAGAGAAGTGGTGCTCTTGATGTTGAAGGTGGTACTCATCACTGTGAATTTAAAAAAAAAACAAAACCTAATTGTAAATTAGTCCTTCTTATGGTGATAGAATTATGATAGCAATATAACTTTATTTTTCACTAAAAGCTACAGGCTTATACAAGTGCACGTGTTGTAATATGGATCATACTCATGTAATTTTTATTTACATAAGAATCTAGAACTATCTCACAGATGGCACTCTGATGCACTTGAAATGCAATACACTAGTTTGGAGGTGTGACAGAAGCTATTAAATATCCCTTCAGAACGGTAGATGTAATGTGGAATCCTGTTCTCTTTGTAATTATTTTAGCACATAATATGAAGAAAATATTGAATGACTTGATAAGCATGGAGGCTGTATATTTCCAACAGTGATTACCCGACTGTGTCATACAGTGTTAATACACGAGACTTTCAGAGGGGACACATTTTCATATCAAATTTCTGTAATTACTCAATATTTTAAGACAGAGAAATGAATAAGTCAGAGGATAATAAGGTGCATTTCTGATTCTGTTGGGACCACCCCTGGTAGTTTTCATATTGTAAACCCTTTGTCTCAACTTTTCATAACTTGCTCAGGAAATATGCTTCTTTTAGAACCTGAGAGCTGAGTTATAATACATGGTCCATCACCTTTTTGCACACAGGCAAAGAATGCTTAAGCACCTTAATGTTACTGAAAAGAAAAATGTGAATCTCTCTGTAAGCAAATCCTCCAACACAGACTAGAATCTTGAAGTCCAATCATGAAGTACATTCTTAGTATATAAAAGGCCTGCTTGTGGCTGTCTACATGTAGAAAAGGAAACAATCTTCAGACCACTTCTACATTGCAAGAAACTAGATGAGAATGTGATTTAACTCTCTGTTGTATAGTAACTCCAGATCTCTCAAGTCTTTTATCCAGATGATGAGTAGGGTCTATGAGATTATGTTTTGAATCTGCCTGTTGGTGGAATAATCTGATTTATGTCCTGCTTTTTTTTTTTTTGAGAGGTGAACTGAAGCAAAATTGTAGCTTTTGAATAAGACTGTTTCTGTAGTGGTTCTGTTTTGAGGTTTTTGTTTTGTTTTGTTTTTGCTTAATCTTTCACAGAATGAAAATACTAAGTGTGGGCCACTGGTGTATGTGTGGTACATTCAAAAGGATTTATGCAATTTAGTGCAATACTTACTAATTTTCAGTCCAACCTGTCCTCCATTTATTTCACAAAACATTTTTTGTAGGTTTCCATACACACTAATTAATACATATTGTGGTCTAAGATGTAGAAGAAAGGCTGATGAAATGCTCTGGGACTATTACCTTACCCTCTTCAAAATGATTCTGCATGAGCATTAATTAGATTAAAAGCCATTTAGATTTGTGCTTCAAAGTAACCAAAGTGGCTTTTTAAAACTGAACTATCTTTAGAACAGAGTACACCATCTAACCAATCACATAAAGATCCCATAGTAACAGTCAGATATAATTTGACTGTTGATTACAATAATGGATCCATTGAATATGCTAATAGATTCTATCATTTCAAAATGCAACATATAATTAATACCAGGAAATAGCTTTAGCCACACCACCATTCCTATTAGTTTCAGCTGTGGAAGAATCATGGTGTTCCCATTATATATATGTATGTGCTCTATTAAGTACTACTTCTTTTATTAGGCTAAAATTATACCATTGACTCTGATAAGGATCTCTCTTTCTCTGGAGTTCAAGGAAACATGAAGGGTCTTGCACTGTTCTCTCAGACCCAGGAGGAGAAACTCTTGCTTTGCAAAACAGCTTTCTCATGTGAACTTTTAATATGGTAGTTATATTTATGCCCTTCTATTATGACTTAGAAAATAGAAATGGTGTTGCTCTTTTTCCAGTCTTTAAAAGTTTGAACTTTAATTCAGTAATGACCTTGAGATAGAAAATGTCTGGACTGGACAAAACTGGTCTTGAATTCACTTTATGCATAGTCCTGCGTGAACAGCCCCTGAGTAACTCACTTTTAGCTACAAATTCCTTACTGAAATAAGGGCTCTCTTGACTTTAAGACTATACCATGAAAAACAACATTCATGGCACTAAAAAGCACCTAGATCTTGGAAAAACATTGATACTTATTTATTATATGATTAATATATTTTCATAACTGTATCTTCATATTTTATGTAAAGGAAAGTATTTCTGGGAACCAGATGCATAATGAGAAGCTTTATGAGAAGCTGAAACTTATACATCTCTGAAATTATCAGAATATGCTCAAAAAGAAGTATGCCAAGTCAGATAAAGAACAGAACCAAAAAGAACTGAACCAAAAGCACTTGTCATTAGACCAGATTAGTTATAGTGTAGAAAGCTGTAAACAATGCTTGCCAGGAGAGTTAGGTATCAGCTCAAAAGCTAACTAAACCTCAATTGTTTTAGGGTCCATCATAGTTTTCTGTGATGCACCCTTGCTTTGTTTTGAAAAGTGGCAAACCTAAATCTGGTTGCCACGGAGAGTATTCACAATGACTAACTCCAGGTATCTCATTAAGATGTTTGCATTAGGAAAGCAGGCTTTCCATCTGGAAAATATATAAAATCAATTGGAAATCCAGAGAGTGCTCAGAATTCTTAAATTTTGTGCTTGAACACTTTAACTCTGCCCTTACTATGCAGACAGCATTGGATTCTAATGGCTAAATTGGATTCCCAAGTTTAAGTGTGAGAATTTTATCTTGTTGTTATTCTAAATGATGTACATTTACCAGAAAAAGAAATAACTCCCTAGAATTCTATGTACTTTTTTTTTTCCCCCCACTTCCTCCATTTTATCTTGTTTTCCTTACAGAACTCCAAAATGGAAGTGCAATATGATACACCTATTTAACATAGAATTGGTAATTTGACAAAGAACCACTACTGGATGGATTAGTGCTGCTAGAGAAGGAAGAGGGTGTTGTTTAGATCTCATATGTATTAGTACACATCACACCTGTACAATGCTACAATGACCCCTATGAAATAATAGGCAAAGGATAAGTTAACCTGCCTTCTATTGCAGAGTAATGATGGTTTGTTTGTAAAGACCACCACAGACAAAGAGAGCATATGGAGAAAATATGCTGGAAAACACGGGTTTTGTTTTTAAAAGCAATATTTATGTTTTAGCATGTTGCTCTTTATGCATATTAACTAAATATTTATAATGCTAGTGAAGACATATTGATACTAAACTTAACTAGTCATGATTGTCTCTGCCTTTTGTTCCTTGCCTGAACAGCTTAATATAGTCTAAAACTATCAGTACTTTACTGCCTCTTAACATTTGCAAGTGTATAGGTATATATTTCTATCTTTGAAAAAATTATTTAAAGAAAACTGACAAACAATTGAGAAAGCACCAGTTACTTGCATTACTAGTCTGTGTTACATAATTAAATGAGCTGACTTTGTTAGAGCTCTGTGAAGTTGATAGTTGTAAGAGTAAGATATATGTACTTATTTAATATTAAGGAGGAAGAAACAGTTTACTACAGAACACAAAATTTATTTCTAAACTATAGTCCAAAGAGACCTATCCAGCTGCATCAACAAACAGAATGGCCTAGAATATTGACAAAGAAAATTGATCTGGTTTAATCAGAAGTGAATTGTAACAAAGTAGGTTGAAGCAGTCTGAAAACATCTTATTTTTCAGATGTTCTGTTCTACCATCAAAATAGAAAATCAGGGCAAATATTGAATTTTGATTCTTCACAGTTGATTAGGAGTAAGTCTCTGTTCCTCTTTATGCATTTGGGTGGAGAGGTAATGGTAGTGGGACCTCTATTTCAGTATTACTTCCCTACAATCTCTTTATATGCATGAACTGTCACATTGAATGAATCTGGATGTAGTTAAGAGCTCTCAGAACTGGAGCTTGTTTACGCTGATATATCAAAATTCTTTTTACCCTCTGTGTCTCCTGGGCCCTCCTCCCCTTAGTTTTACCACTGATATTTTTTTTTTTTTTTATCCATTAATGTAAAAATAAACAGACAATGTTGTACTGTAAAAATAAATACAAAATATACAAAATGTTGTGCTGTTTGATCTTTACTTGTTTAGTCTCGTTGGTGAAGCAGCACAGCAAGTAAGGTAATGGAGCATGTTCTGAGAAGTCCTGCTGGTATCAGAAATGCTTGCCACTGCACCACAGAGAGAAACGCTTCAGAAAAAGTGACAATGAACACATGAGAGTTTGCATTTACTGCTGGATCAAGCATGTGTAGAAATATGCATAAATGACCGCAGCTGTCCTGTTTTAGTCTGGTCTCTTGTTTTATTGCTAACAGAGCTATGACAACAAGCATCAAGCAACAAAGTATTTTGTACTGTTGAGTAAGTAAAAATTCAGGATATTAAGGAAGTATAAAGTAATTATAATTTCAATTCCTGGAGATCAGGTATTATTCTTACTATCTTATTACATATCATCCCCCTACCTGGGGCATCTTTTCCCAATAATTTCCTGCAATTCCAGCTCCCAGCCCTGTGGATTACTAGCTGCTCACAGTCCAAGTGCCCTCACATATCTCTCTGAGTAGCTAAACACCCTCAAGCTTGGCTCTTCCTGGAGAATGCAGTGCTTGTGGCTTTGGCAGCATTCCTCTAGATCATTTTTAATATCTGCCAAATCTCTGAATAAAGTCAATGTGATTTATTATACTCGAATGCAAGATTTAAGAAAATTGCTGCATTCAGAAAGAGATATTTGACCACAAAAGAAATCTGTACGTAATAACTACTTATAACCTCATTTAGCATCAGATGACTTTTTCTTTGCTTCACTCAAAAAATTGGCAGTATGCTTAAGTAACTGTGTCAGCCAAGACCTAGTCTTTTCACAAACATTGCTCTTAGGCTTCCCTTCTCTGCAATAAATACTGATTGAGGGCAAAATTGTTGTTAAATTCTGAGTTTCCTTCTCTTCAGGCAAGGATTTCCTTTGAAACGTTTGATCTAAGTTGTAAACTTGAAACTTAATCAACAGGTAATTCTAAAATCTCCCAGAGAACAGCTATTTTGCTGATGGCTCTTGAGACATCCTGTGCCAAACAATGGTTTTGACACTCGACATGACTGCAAACATTTTTGCCTCCTTGAACTTCTAATTCTCCCTGTGATCTGGTAGGACAGATTTTAACTTTTACGTGTAACAATTTGCAACCTACATATTGAAAACTTGCATTTTATGGTGAGATTAAGAAATGGAGTTAATCTTAAATCCTAAAGGATATGATAGAAAATAGATCCCTAAACTTGCAGTGATAGTGTTAGAAGACTGCTGGTTTAGGGGTAGGTTGACACCTATCTCTGGTTTCCTAGGGCTGGAAATACTATTGCAAAGCTTTTTGTTTACATGCATGAAATTCAGGCTGCTGCCTATATAGACCTCAGTAAAATACGTATTATTTGACTATTTTAATTCAAAGACAATTTAAAAATACCAAAGCTATAGTTATTTTTCTTTGAGGCTGGGATTTTTAAGTGGGAAGGAGACATAATCTAAGATAAGTAGTTTTGGTAGAGAATCTTAAATGTGTTCATAGGGTCATTTATTTATAGGATTTTTCATGACATTAATATTGGCTACATTGAGTAGATTTATAAATCACTGCAGATGGCTTCCAGCATAAAAGGACTGTGTGATGTTACAGCAGGGAGCTTATGGTTGTGGTAGCCAATGTAGTAATAAAGTTTTAAAAATAACTACAATATGCATAATCACTAATACATGGTAATTTTTAAAAAGCTTCTGTATTTTGAATAAGAAGTAAAACGTACTATAGTAAGTTTCAGATCCTTCAAGTTCCTAGGGTATAAAGGAAAAGGGCTTTATATAAAGGCCATTTATAATGGCATGTCATAATAATTTTGAGGATAAAAAATATATACTCTCTTTCTGCTTTTGAATGACTGTTTCCTGCCTTGTGGATACTGGTTAAAATGAATGACTGGTGAAAATGATTCAGAATTCATACAGAAATCTATAACAAAAAAAAAGAAGTTACAAGATACTTGTAATGAAACTCAAAATATATAATATAATCAAAAATATATAATACAATCACACAGATTCTGCTTCTATTGTATTAGTGCACATTTTATATTCATGTTATTGGAAATTGGACAAGAATCCAACCTAACAACCCATAAAACAATGGCATTACCTAATTATCCTTCCAACCCCTTGAAATGAAATTTAATTATCTAGACTGTGGTTGCCCCTAAACACTGTCTTTCTGTACTGTAATTGTAGAGTATCTGGAATGAAGATGGTTCATAAATAAGGCTTAAGATAACTAAAAAGAATTACTTTGTCAATCTTTGTGAGAGATAAAATGAAAATATATGATGGTATTCTATGAAGATGAAATATCTCTTTCACTGAAACATACATACAAAAGAACAATGATTTTCCAAATATAAATTGATTTTTGTTTATCTGACTTCAGTGCATAGTTCTTTACATATATATTTTTTATCTATTATCCTAAGTGTTGCTCTTATGTTCTTGTACACCTTAATTTATAATAACTGATCTTATATTGAAATAGATTAAAATGTCACTCCTATTAATGGAATGATAACAAATATAGAATACTAAGACATAGGTGAAAAGACTATTTCTGGTCTTCAAAAATGAAACAAATAAAACCTGTATTTATTTGATAATGAGAAATAGGAAATTCACACTTCAGTAATGTATTTAAGCGTGTTGTAATTTTTAAGCATGCCGAGTACTTATCTGTTTACAGACTAGTTCCTAAGTACACTGGTGACTGAGCTTTATATCTCTACAAGGTAACATCTATTGTCTTCTGATTTATCTGCATACTTGATTTGCTTCCTGCATTTAGCTGATATTGTTAGCAAGAAAGAGCATCACTGCTCTTTGTAATGGCAGCCAGTGAAATTCTGAGACCATAACTCTATACCATTCAGTATTGGATCAAATTCATAAAGAAGAGAGGTGAATATAGGTTGATTGTAAATTTTACCTGTACTAGTAAATAACAAAGGGCAATTTCTTAACGTGATTATGAAGAGTAGTTTTCTATTTCTACTATATTCTCCTGCATAGATTTTCTCATGAAATGATTTCAAATTTATCATAGTATTGTATAATACTATGATAAAAACATACCATAATTCTACAATATGCTGTGCTATGAGCAGTACAGATTGAAAAGATTTATTGACTATTCTCTAGACTCAAGGTCTGCATGGTATCACCCGTGAGATCTTACTGAAATAACCTTTGTAATCTAACTGAAACAACTTTTTTTTTTCAGAAGTAGTAATATTTAATACTTTTTAAGGCTCATGTAAAACTTTTTATATAGGTTACATACGTTCCTATAAAAAACTACTATATGTTGTACAGTAAAAGTGCTAAAATTATTAGGTGGTTACTACTCTTTTATATAATTGAATGCATGCACTACACAGTGACATTTCCTGCTTTCCTCTGTACTTATAAAATTCATGAGATCAGAAAGAGACAGAGAAATTTCCCACATGAGACATGATATCTGTGATAGAGAACATTTCTGAAGATGTAGAATTTTCAAAGATTTGAATGCAAAAGAAACTCAGAGATACAGAACAACAAGTTCAATTGTCCTTTCTTCTACTATAACAACAACTAGTGGGATTGTAAAATTGGATTTTTGAACCAGTGAGTCAAGTCTTGTGCTGTGACAGGCAATCACATCATGATTCATAACTGTATCAAGTTTTATCTTAAACTCTATTATTAGATTTTTTTTTCTGCTACATTATAACTTACCAGAAAGAAAGATTTTGTTTCAAAGATATATTTTACTAATAATTTTACTAAGCTCTAATCTCATTTTCATCCTGTATTTAACATGAACACTTCACATATTTGGTTTTCTGTTTTCATATTTAAAAGACTTGATCCCTCTCAAACTAGGGCCAAATTAAATAAAAAAAAAAAATCAAAGTTAGTGGTAGAATGTACATGAGACTAGAGATAGGGCAGTCAGCCAAATAAAGACCTCTTAAAATGAAATTTTGGCTTTTCATTACATGTTAAACTACCTCAAAAAGTATTTTCTCTGATCAACTTGTCAGTATTAGAATTAACTACAGAGTAAAATGCTGACATGAATATGGAAGAAAATATCCTGAGAAAAACAGTGTAATGTATATTAAGAGAACAAGAAAAATTTAGAATGAAGAGTCTTATAATGAAGAGACAGGCTCCTTTTAGAGACATCTAGATATCTCAGACAAAAAGTTAAAATATTTCTGTCAGTATTGTTTTTGTCTAAAAGACTGTAGAACTAGTAAATACAGAGAATTAAATGGAAAAATCGTGCTGACAATGCAATGAGTAAGCACAAATTCTTTAATCTTATCTGATCTCCATATTCTTTCATGTGGGCTCAAAGTCACTAGGAATCTAGCTGTTCAGAAATGCCTCTTAATTATATTCTCTGTCACTCTACCCGCAATAGGCAATATTTTAACTATGTTGTATTCAGCTGAAGGTTAGACTAAAGAAGAGTAGAAGGAGACAGTGTACCAAAGAGGAAGACTTATTCTAAGGGCATAAATACCTGTCTTGGCAAACTACATGTGGGAATGTAGCTCGTATCTTTTATTTGTCACAGTAAAGTAAGAAACCCATGTTCTTCCTTTAAAAAGTTACTGAAAAACCTACACTTGACTATCCATAGAAACTTGTCAAATCCAGCAATAAAGAAGCTTGATAAAAATTCTGCAAAGTAGGAAGGAAAAAGAAAGCTGAAGTATGCACCTTCTCTGTTAAACAGAAAATGTGACATGCATCAATCAGTTGGATTTCCATAAGAATTAGGAAGCTGAATATGTTGGAAGATTGAGACCAGGGGTTTTAGCAAGTGCATGTGAAGAGCTGAAACAGTCATTCAGATCTATATAACTTTGCAGACAAAGACTAGTTTCTATGGAAATGTGGTAATATGTCTTAACTGATAATGTATTGATTTTTAAGGATTGATGACTGCTTAGGTAGCATAACTATTCAATGCCACATAATGAGAGGAGTGAACAAACAGTTATTGCATTTCTTTAGATGTTATTTTTTTCCCTTCAGGAATGGTAGTTCTACAAACAATTTAACCCTCAGATAGGCAAATAAAAGGAGATTTAATCTATTGCTGCCTGTGAAAAACCTGCTTGAGGATTTGAGTTACAGTCCTAATCCAGTTCTCTGCTTGTTCAGACTGGGTTTTTAAATGGTTTAAGGGAAACAGGTATTAGCTCCCACTGAAAGCACAAACCCCTTTGCAAAAGCTGATTTAAATTTGTCTTTACAGTATTACTGGTACCTATTCCTATGTTTAATGCTGGTTTTCCAACTTTTAAAGCTATCACATTTACTGTGTTAGATTAATCCTTGGCTCGTAACTACCACAAACTTCACAAAAAAGAGATGACATTAGTAAAGTTTGCAATCTGATCATTCTAAGATCAAGGCTGAAATCCTGCTCCCACAGAAAGTAGGAAGAATTTTACCACTGACTTCAACGGGCCCCACGGTTGAGTTATTGACAGAATCCACCTATCTGTTTCTTGGTGATATAATTCATGACAACAGTGCTTACAAGATCAATACTTATGGCAATTATAGTTGTCAAGCAATTGCCTATATTCGTAATGTCTGCTGAATGTCTGATAAGAATTTGATGATGTTTTCATCTGCCAATTGCCTGAAGACATTTATAGACTCTACTAAGTGTTTCACTATGTTTATAATTACTAACAAGTACATAAATATATTTTAATGCTCCTGGAAAACCACATAAATCTTCAACATGGTGGAATTTTAGTAAGTTCAGTATTTTTAATTTAAATATAACAGGTGGGATTTTTTCTAGAATTTTGTTGAAATCTGACTTAGTATTACATGGTGAAATTTGTGGGGCCATGCCACTTTTGAATTATTGATGAGGTAAAAATGACTTAATTCAAAACAAAAAGCTTACATTTTTTTTTAAAAAACCCCTCTACAAAAGTTCAAAAAAACCCTCAAAAAAACCTCTACTCTAATTTGAGATTTATTGCAAAACATTATTTGCTGTAAGACATTTATAAACATTGGAGGCATTAGAGTGTATGAATCCAGTCTAGTAGAAACTGTGTGGCAACTTTGGAGGTAATATATTTGTGTTTAGAAAACTGCTTGTTTAAACAAGAGAGATTAAAACTTTTTAATCAAGAAAAATGCCAAGCATAATGTTAAGGCAGCAAAAAGCCTCTGTGTGGTTGGTATCAATGATGCATCCTCCTTAACTGCCATATGTAGGCTGTGGCACTCAGGATAAAATGCTGTGGAAGTATGCTAGGTTGGAAGATTCTTTTTTCCCATATGAACATAAGTGGAATTTTTCATGGTACCATTTGTCCTCATGCAGCATATCCTTTGAGGATATTAAATAATTATTATATTCTTTACGAAAACTAAATCTGGTTTGTAGGGGCTCAAAAAGGAAAAACAATATGAGCTGTGCAACATTTTGCTCAGTAGTAAACCAGTCTTTTAGCACTAAAATTTGCACAAAGTACTAATCATTCAGGGGAAAAAATGCTTGAATTATTTAAGCTAATTTATCTAACAGAAAAAAAAAATAACTCCACTGCAGGACTTCCATCTGCCTGCAATGGTAAACAGCTACCACCTGCTTCCTATAAATGGTGGTGCAAGATTATTACTCAGTAAATGTCACAATTTCCATTTCAAAACCTCTTTTCAGCTGTCTGTTTCTGCAGCAACAAAATAAATCACCTGTTACCATGGTCAGAATAAATTCCCTATCTCTGTAATAATGACTGAGGGAAAGAGAGCCAGAAAAATGTTCTTTTTTGCTTTTAGTTATATAGACTTGTACCTGGATGATGATGTGTGAGAGATATATTCCACTGCATACATTAGCAAACAGGATTTTTTTAGCCTTAATGCTTCATCAACATAAAGGGGCAAAACTTGCTCATTTGTATATACAGTGGCATCCAACAGTGACCTCTAAATCCATGCAAATATATTATAAAATATTGCTGTTAGTACAAGGAAGAAAAACATGCTTTATAAAGAGACATTTTTTTTCTAGAATTTCTTTTGATTTGTTAAGTAGTTCCTAAGGTCAAGATACTGTTCCAGCCCTGCAGTAACGGTTAAGGATGCGTATTCAGCATGATTTATTTTCAGGGGTTGTAAGATAACAGTAAGTGGATGTGAGCAGAAGAATATTTTAGTGCCTGGGTAGCTAGGGCCTGCAATTTCAAGTCAATGATCTGGCAATCATCAGCAGTCAAACAAAGTCCTGTATGATATTACATGCTCTACTGACATTTTCATTTCTGACCAAAAGGCAGGGAGCTTTCAGTATCATAAAAGGATCATTCAGTGGACTATAGTCATACTGTCACTTGTGCAGCTATTGGCACAGGTTATCACTTATGAATATATGTCTTAATACAACACGTATCTTTCTGTATTTTTGCCATTATTATGAAAATAGTGCAGTTTAAACTTATGTATAGGAAGCACTTGACATCTCAGACTTCCCCCTTTTATCTCTTTTCTTTCCAAATTCATGATGATTACTTTATGACTTAGTCACACTTAAGGCACAGATCACAAGGGAACCTGCCTGAGGCATTTATCTTTTAATATAACAGCATTTTCCTTCTCTCAGGTTCCAGACTTGAGTGTACCTCCTTGTGCTTTCTCCTTCCTCCTTCGTCTCCAGTTAAGATTCTGTCTAGAGAGTTTTCTGTTCCATTTCTGTGCACCCAATCTCTGGGTCTCAAGGGCCCATTTTACTGCATTGTACTTGCTTAGGGAATCTTTTATATACGTCCCTGTGTGTGTCATGCTCTAATGATGTTCAATACAGGCAAAAGATTACATTGTCTTCTAGGCAGAAGCCTGCACTGTTTGTTTTCTATGGATCTAAAGGCATATTTACTAAACAAAGGAAGATGAAGAAGCAAAAGTTGTTAATTATTTTGCTATAAAATTTAAGGTTTTCTAAGTCCGTACTTTTCTCTGAAAACACTGGTCTTCTGAAAATGTGCCTGTACTTCAGATATGCTCACTGTATTTCCCTTCTGTGAAAAAGGTAGGGATTTCTAGAGTGTGACCAAAATGTAGGTGGATGCATCCCCTTTAGAGATGACTGTTCTTTTCCACTAGTTCTAGTCCGAGCTTAGAAGATCTTTGCTTTGGGTGTTTCTGTTTGATCCCTAAATTGAGCTAGGATAAACCAGGGCAGTTCCCTCATAGTTCTGTGTTTCTTTACTCCTAGGAGTAAAGTGAATGTTTGATGCATAACACAATTCCTACTGAATATGATTACAGAAGCACATCAGATAATGAAAGCATGGTTTAAGTTTCTGTGTCTATCGATGAACCGTTCCCATGTTCCAATTACAACAATGGGAAATCTTCCCAATTTAAACAATTCATATTAAATCTCTGTCAAACAATCTGCTGTTACCAAGCATTTAAATCCTCTGGTTTTTGTGTGCTCCCCCCCCCAGTACAAGGGAGGACCACGATGACAGCTAGGTGCCGAGAAAATGCTGAGAAGAGAATGTTATGGGGGGATCTGATAGCAGTCTTCAACTACTTAGTGGAGTAGATAGAGCCTGGCTTTTCTCAAAGGTGCACACTGAAAGGGTGAGAGGCAACAGTCATAGGCTGCAGCAAGGAAAATTTGAATCAGACATAAAGAATAATATATTCACAACGTAAATGGTGGATCACTGGGAAAGGTTGCCTTAGAAGGCTCCTAGGAAAAGCCTCTTAGGATGAAGCTCCTGGCAACCTGATCAAACAGAAGTTAATTCCATTTTAACCAGGAGGTTATATTAGATTATGCCTACATGTCCTTTCCAACCTATTTTTTACTGTGATTCTATCTACTCTTTCCCCTGAATATACATTTCTAATCTGCACTGAAGAAGGAACTCATGGTATGCGTCACCCTGCTCGAGGGAATCCAGTGTCCTCCTGGTAGTAATCATATAATCTACGCTGATTTGTCCCATTAGCACCTTGCTAGCAGTTTATGTGATTTATAGCAGATGATTATTTTGCTTTTGTGGGGATGTTACTGGATAATGCTATGATGTGGATAGCTAGAGGTCTTCAAAAAGACTGACTTTGGTCAAATAAAAGGTTGTTCTCTCTCTTTTCCTGCCTAGTGCTACTAGTAAAACTAGCAGTGTGAAGGAAAGAGTCAGGCCTTATAGTATGCCTATTCTGGAACACCAGGGAACAGGGAGCTTGGCAGCCCTGAGCTAGTATTACAGCATAAGCTTTGCTACATGGCAGTAAACTTAACTATATGTCTTTAACTTCACAAATATTCTTGTGATAGAAGGTAATATTTAAAGAACAAATGTGATGTGAATCTAATGTATATGTGAAGGTAGTTTCTAGGTCACATATATTTTTGGTTGCTTATTTCTAAACAAGAAATTGTTGTGATTTTTGTACTTTACTGTTTTTTCTGTATCTGATATGAAGTGTTCTAACTTTTCTGTAGTACACTGTCATAATTAGAATGAACCCTAGTGGTAACATAATTACATCATGGTAGAAAATGACTATTTCTAAAACTGGCTTTATCAAGTATGTTTGATCATTTTAATTTCATAAGGATAAATCATGAATTTTAATAATTGCAGTACAAACAAAATTAACTAAATGATACAATGTAATTAGGGATTCAATACATGGTGTTATATTACAATCTGATTAAATATGTCTCAGAAGACTCTTTTCTAAAAAACTAATTTATTGAAGATTTGTATCATCACCACCCACACATTAACTGCTTCTTCCGTAGTTTCATTCTGAGGTAATTTGAATTAGTTTATTTAAAATAAATGTGCAAGAAATAAATTTGTGTTGCAAAGCCTTCATCAGTTTTTGAGGAGGATGAAAGGGATAGGTGAAAGCTGGTGATATTACAATAGAATTCAACAGAATAATTTTACAGTGCAAAATTTTTATTTGGGGGGAAAATGTTAGAAAAAAGGACCTACTCTACATGGACCATCACAAACTACAGGTTATGGTTGATCCTAGCTTCCATGAGAAGCTGTCTTGCAACTGAAGTTGTAAATGCCAAAATCCTAGGGCTCAAATCAATATACTCGAATTAATATCTTTATTGTTTCCATTACTTCCTAAATATTTTGTAATTGCTCTCTTTCTGTTTTATAGCCAAATTCCTTCTCAAATGTTATTTAATAAAGCTATAGGGAGTCTTCTCTCACAATCCCTTCTCTCCACAATACATTGGATTGAGAATATTTCTCAGTAAACTATTTCCTCATGAAGAAAAATTCCCTACTGTCAGTCTGCTATCATTGTTCACATTTTAGAGTACAAGACCTTGAAGCAAGATTAGACATCTTAGCCAAGCAGAAGGGCTTAGTCAGGGAGCTCTGTAGTGGCTCTCTGAACTGCTTTATGCATCCAGATTTGCCATTGCGTTCACAGATGCTAGTATAAATTATCACAGTGGCACAGAAATGAATGGTTCTTCATAGGGTTATAGCAGTTGATATTCAGTGTTGGGGTCTGTTTTCTTTTATATCTTTATCAATGATCTAGTTGAGGGGATCAAGTACACCCTCAGGAAATTTGAAGATGACACCAAATTCGGTGGAAGTGTTGATCTGCCTCAAGGTAGAAAGGATCTACAGAGGAATCTAGACAAACTGGATCAATGGGATGAGGTCAAAGAGAGGAGATTCAAGAAGGCCAAGTGCTGAGTTCTGCTCTTTGGCCGCAACAACCCCATATAATGCTACAGCCCTGTGGTAGAGTGGTGGAAAGCTGTCTGTCAGAAAAAGACCTGGGGTGTTGGGTCAACAGCTGGCTGAATATGAGCCAGGAGTGTGCCAAGAAGGCCATCAACATCCTGGCTTGTGTCAGAAATAGTGTGGTCAGCAGGACTAGGGAAGGGATTGTTCCTCTGTATTCAGCACTTTTGAGGCCATGCCTTGAGTATTGTGTTCAGTTTTGGGTCCCTCACTACAAGAAGGACATCAAGCTGCTGGAGCATGTCCAAAGAAGGGCATCAAAGTTGGTGAAGGGTCTAGAGTGTTATGAGTGTTATGAGGAGCAGCTAAGAGAACTGGGGTTTTTTGGCCTGGAGAAGAGAAGGCTCAAGGGAGAGCTTACTGCTCTCTACAACTACCTGGAAAGAGGTTGCACAGAAGGGCATGTCGGTGTCTTTTCCCAAGTAACAAGTGGTAGGATAAGAGGAAATGACCTCAAGCGGTGCCAGGAGAGGTTTAGATTGGACATTAGGAAAATCTTCACAGTTAGGATAAGTAAGCTTTGGAACATGCTGCCCAGTGAACTGGTGGAATCACCACCCCTGGTGGTATTTCAATGACATGTAAATGTGCCATTTAGGGATGTGTTTTAGAGGTGACTTGACAGTGTTAGGTTAATGGTTGAATATGAAGATCTTCAAGGTTTCTTCCAACCAGAAAGATTCTGTGATTCTATGATTTGTATTGCCTGCTCCATCAGGAACTGTCCTGATCACAATGTTAGTGCTTATTGTGGAGTGTGTGGCTTTGTGCCTTTTGTTGCTGTGATAATGTAGGGACTAAACCCTGCCCTATGAAGATAAATTAGCTGTCAGGTTAGGAAGGCATCCTTTGTTTTTCCTAAGTCTTTCTCTCAGAAAATATAATATACCTTGCAAAATAAATATCAACAAGAGAGATTGGAGTTGTACCATATCTGATAGTCTGGCAAAGGCATTCTTCGACAGGGTAGAAAATGTTGATACTGACTCTGTCAGGCAGAAAAGAGAAGTGAAAATAAATTCATATCAATCCAGGAATGAATTGCTAATGGTCCACCTTCTACCAAATTTTTATGGTGAAAGTATTTTGAAATAGAAATTAAGAAAAATAAGTGGAATTAATAAATGAATTGTCATATAAATTACCATTTCTTTCTAAAAAAATCCTAACTGACAACCAGTGCTGAATACTCATTACTTATATTCATTGTAGGTAAGCTACATGCAGCTGGTCAGAATGTTTTTATAGGTGAGTTTACCAGCTGTAAAAGGCAACACTTAAAAACCCCCAAACATTTTACCCACTCATAACCACAGACTCCTCTGTTGAGAATGGGGATGAAGGAACAGAGTGAAAATAACTTTCTGTGATATTTAGATGCAGAGTAATTTTTTCAGTTTATTTTGGTTTATATCCTGTGCTGTACCAGACGTCATTATAGAAAAGATGACATGCCCACTGTTCACAGCAGCTGCAATACATTAGCCTAATGGATTGGAATTATAGGTTGCCTTAGGAATTGTCTATTTTGTGCCAAATCCAAATGTAAGTCCTACTGTGAAAAGTGCTATTAAATGTGCTAAAATATAATGTCTTTGCAAAGAAAAAAACCTCAAAACCTAGAGGAATGATAGGGAAGAATAATAAATATACAGCTAAAATTTGAAAAACAGTAGCTGGTCAAATGAAGAAATGTGACCAAATAAAAATGGCATATAATTTTTTATAAAACTTACAACATTTCTTAAAAGAGTTTTGACCTCATGACTTAATATTCATAAGATAAGAATGCAAAAATTCAGCACTAACTGGATACTCGGGAAATATCTCCATATGTTTAAATGACACTACTTAGCACCAGTTCAGAGCCCCTGAATTATCTTTGTACAAACTGGAATGTTAGCAAAACACTCTGCCTTGCTGTAGAGAGATACTTAAAGAAATGTTAGAAACTTGACTGGAACTGATGAAGCATTCTTTTTTCTTTAATGATTTTTTGATATTAGTTTGGAGAGTTATCTGCCCTGCTCTGCACTACATAATATGGTGTACTGGAAAGACTTGATGCAAAACAGGAGATAAAGAAGGTTCTAAAGTATTTACTAACTGGGCTTTCTCCAGTTTTGGGGATAAATTATGACCTCAATGAATTTCCATGTGAGCAAATGAGTGGCATTGAAGCATGGCTGAAGGAGATTCATGGATCTCCATTTAGAGAACAGAAAAAATTTCTACTGGTTGTGTGGAGCACTATATAGTAATAGGCTAAGATTAAAGAGTAACTCAAAAGTTTCCTAATTCACGCCCTTCTTTCCCATAAAAGTAAACTAAAACATTTAGGACTTTATATATGGTCTTGTTTTCATAAATTGTTGGGCTGTGAGGAAATGAACACAAAAATTATTCAGTTCAATCTTAACCTATACTTCTACTTTGTGATTCTTAGCTACACTCTTTTAAAATATCCTGTCTTGATTGAAAAAACAAATATCTTAAGTGAAAGATAATTCGCTATGTTTCTGGGTAGGTTTTAGTTTTATTAAAAAACAAAAATGAAAAATTCAATCTTTCCACAATGAATTTTGCTTGCTTCACTTTCCAGATGCTGTTACGCATTACAGCGTTGTTCAATAGATTAGAGTCCCCAGTGTTTGCTACTGTTCAGCATTAATATATATGATGAAATCTTGTTTCTAGTGCTGCCAGTAGGAATTTTAACTTTTACTTCAAGGGAGACTGAAATGTATTGACTAGGATTAGACCAGATTGAACGAGTATTGTCAGCACTGTGACTCAATCTCGTTTGAGTTGTGTCCTTATGGCTACTTCACAGGTGGTCATAGGGATCTGCTTATGCACATTTGTCTGAAGGGAAGAGCAGTGCATATTTTGAAGTGTTGCTTGATGTATGCAAGAGACAGGCAGCACTAGAGCTTCTTTTAATGAGGCAGTAGGACTTCTTTAGTTTCCCACTGTAAGGTGCTTTTTCACACTTGACGTGTTTTGTAGCTTTTGTTCTGAGCCTTGACTTGTAGTTAATCTTTTCTGACTCTTCCAATGTCCTGACTGCAGAACTTCTTTCTTACTTCATGTCTCAAAAGACATTGTCTGTCTTGTAGATATTGTGGAGTTGTTGGATCACTTAATGAACCTCTATGTATTTATTCTCAAAGTATTCTACTTAGAGTTATGTTTCTAAACTACCTCTGAATTTTTATGCAGCATCCATCTCTTTTCAGTTCATGTGCCCGCACATTAAAGAAGAAGTAATTTCTGAGATGAAGATCATAAGTTGGTCATTACATTTTAGACTTAAAATATATGATTGATTGATTGAATTCTTTAATAAAGTGATGGGAAACACAGCTATATATTTACAAAGTTGTAAAATAATTTCCATCTAGACCTCTGTGTTAGATGAGTTGCTGTCAGGTTTTTAATTTGGTTCATTCTTGTTTTTCTTTACTGCAATGAAAGTGTAGAAGTTTTGATTAGGTGTTTTTTGCTTTAGTAATTTTATTGATGAGCTCCTCATCACGAGCTTCCAACATTTCTATGCTGATTTAATTGTAATTTGCATTTTTCCCATGTTATAATGTTTCCTCTCTCATCTTTTTTTTTATTTGTTATAGAACAAATTATGATGTTTGAATCTACATTACTGTTCCTGCGGAAGACCATCTGTAATCAGTTGACCTTCACAAGTAGCAGCAATGACAAAACAGCAAGAACTCAAACTTGGAATAAGGTAGATCATGTTAATGGATATTTAGATATGTTGATGTTTTCAAATCCTCAGGATTAAACGAACGGCGTACTACAGAGCAGAAAGACTGATTTGATTTAATTGTAGAGTCATTTTTGCCTTTCAAAACTTGTGTAGATCTGGTGAAGCAGAGAAAACAGAAAAAGGAGAAAAAGAAGGAACTAGGGACTTACACACTTAATTAAGCTGCAGGAAAATTCTGTATTTCTGTATGAAAGTAATTAATAAAATGATCAATACAATAAGATTTAACACAATCTTTCAAAAGCAAATCCATAAAGCAATAAATCTTCTGGATGACAACATGGGAGAGGAGGACATGTTGTAGAGGTGACACATCTTGAGCTTTGACATGCTTAAAGCAATTTAGAAAAGCAGGACATTTTTGAAAATACTACATCCAAACTTGTAGAAAAATCATATACAGAAGGCAAGAAACAACAACTCACAATGAAATAAAGAGAAATACTGAGTTACGTGTCCTTGGTCAGGTATTACTCACTGTTTTAATGAATGTAAAGGTGATATTTGTTACATATACTGATGACAGAAGAGAACGTAAACACATTGTACAACAGGATATGAACTCAGTATAATTTTATCTGAAAAAGCAGTCTGAAATAAGAGGTTTTTCAAAGGAACAAATTCACAGTATTCCTGGTTAGGAAAGACTGAGCTCACAGGATTGAGGAGTTACTTTATAGAACTGTTTGTTCAAAATCCCCTGAAATATGTACGGGTTACAGAGAACCAAAAGGGTGTTAGTCATCAGCTCTATAAACTGGTTTGAAAAGGGCAGGCATCTGAAAAATAACTTTAAAAGAGTATAAGTAGAAAGATGGAATTAATCCTTCTGCTTCACTAAAACTCACATGGAACACTTGGTCGAGATTCAGCTGTTATGTGCCTGTTATGAGTGTATGTAACAGCAGGAACATAGTGGTCTACTGAGCATAACTTATGAACTCTGAACAAAGCGAGACACTCAGACTTCAGAAGAGACAAGTGAGGGCTATCTTTTTTACAGTCTTCTACAAAAGACTTACAATATCTAAACTCATTGCTAACAAGAAAGCATATTCTCTTTATGTCACTAACGATAGCCAAGATAACTGAGAATACGTTATCTTTCTAATGCTAAAGTTAGACAAGAATATATTGTCTACCTCTGTGGAGGTAGCAGAATGCTAAGGACTGGTAGTGATTAACAGCTAGCTAGAAAAATACCTACAATGAGATGGATTTGATCATGCCTTGGGCACATGGACTAGATAAGGCCTGTGGTTGATTGCTTGATTTCTAATTCTGGATATTTAATTAAATTTATTTGTCAAAGTCAAGAGTCTCTTCTACACATGCTCCACTTCCCTTCTTGAATACCAGCATAAAGAACACGAAAAATGTAGAGTGGTGGTCTTATCTTTTATTTTTAAAACTCTGCTAAGATGGCTTCATTGCAAAGTGCTAAACCAAACTTACATGAAAAATCTGTAGTGATTACAATATCTAATTATTTTTCTTTCAATGGAAAAGTTTATACATTTTCATTAATGCTACAGGCTAACTCTATTGAAGGGACTTGAATAAAGAGCATTTTTCTCAATCTGGAAAAAACGTATTCATACTAAAATGTTATCTGTATAGAGACAAATGTTTAACTTTTATCTTACTTAAGATCAACTTTGGAAAAAAATTACGGGAAGAGTTAGGACATAATTTTAGATACTCTTTCCTTGATATGAATTTCTCATTCATTATTTGAGATACAAGGTATTACGACTATCAGTTTAAGGTAGAAATTTATGATCCTTTGTTTATTCTGCTTTTGATATCATTAAGGAAACTTTTTAACTGCTGGTGAATGGAATATCACTAATTGATTAAATGCGCTTTGAATTTATGAATCTGATTAGGCAAAGTATGTTTTGCATACAAATCACTTTGCACTGCTTGCATTCATTTAGGGAATCTCAATGTGTTTCTTAAATGAACACTGGTATTTCAGTATTGCAGCACTTTGCTAAAACACTATCTGGTTAACAGCACAAATAAACAGATGCTATAAAAATCCTGCAGTTTAATGGAAAAAATGTAAGCATCACTGTGCAGTTTGAAGAGGTTTCTCTTTACAACAGTGGTTTGCAATGGCATGAAGAAAGGCGTTTTTCTATCAATACAGCAGTGTAGTGATGGCCAGGGCAGTTGGTTATAGACAGAAACAAAAGACTTGTTATAATCATCCAGAATGAATGACAGGAATGAGTGCTTCTTGAAAGGCAGTTATGCAATCAGGATGCAAACACATCAGAAGAATAAGAATTAGGCTGTTGGAAAGAAAGGCAGAGTACAATCACTGAACTACACAATTATAGCAGTCAAATTCAATTCAGTTCTAACTGTCTCCTATTCAAGTCGTTTTCTTTTGCCACCTCTTTTGCAGCTCTTCCATTAACTGCATTACTGTTGCCTCTGAATAACAGTGCCTGCTCTTTACAGACAGTAGAAAGTCTATATTTCATGCCTTTAAAGCCAGCCTGAATCACTGTGTCTTCCTGTGATGTATCAGTCTGATCCCTACGAGTCCCAATGGAGATGCCAGTTTTACTTATGAAATGAGGCAGTAGCAGGAACATAAAATGCTTGTATGAGCCATGCAGATCCTCTCACTACTATCTTCAGTGTTTTTTACTACCATCATGTATGATTTTATCATTTTTTATCATATCTAGCACTTCAGAGTGAAGAAAATTGCTTTTCCTTGTAATATTCAGTGTATGCAACTGCATCATGAAATCTAACCCAAAGAGAGTCTGAGACACCAAATATTACCTGTAAATTCTGAGTGATGCCAATTAATAGCAAAAGAGAGAGAGCTGGTGGCTCTCATTTAGGCCTAGATAGCTTGAAAAAATTGGGCTGCTCAAAGTGGAAACTGCATTTGATGAATGTCAACAGGTAGGAAGCATGAAATATAACAGGAGAAAGGAGTGTAAGATGGCAAAAATGGAAAAAGAAGAAAAAAATAAGGAACCAAAGAGGATTTAAGATATTAGTTCTAGTACATCAGAAAAATGAGAATGGAAGAATTTACAGATGATGTCGGATCACCAGTTTGAAATAGATCTGAAGAACTAACTACTGTGGTCAGAGGACTGCACAGAATATTTGTATATTTAAAGGCCACCACAGCAGAAATGACTGCAGTTAAAGTCAAGGTGACAGTTAGAAGGACAGAGAGAAATTAGTGGCATTACAGAGCTTGCTCTGATGTCTTCCATCCATGGTGAGGGGGCCATGCTCAGTAGAACTCAGGTTAGTCAAAGGAAGTAAAGATTTCATTTGAACGATTAATGAAGAGGATGTTTGACAAGCTTGCAGAATTTTCCGAGTTGAGATGGACTATTTGTCTTTCTTTAGAGTATGTATTCCTACACTGCTCAGGCCAGATTTTAGGAGACACAAGAATAAATAATACTTCTTATTCACACTTATGTAAACAAAGAGAAAACTGTATTGGGAGAAAATCATAAAGAAATTTCTTGTCCTTTGATTCTTAATCAGAATTTAAATCTGTCAGTCCTAAAGAGCAGAGTAACTGCAATTTTTTCCCCCAAAATGGGAAAGAGGATCATCTGAATCTAAAAATAATGTACATTACAAGTGCATTTTCTAGTAAGCAATGAAGCTTGACATGAACGAACATTTTCATGGCCTGTTCTAGGGCTTGTTTTATAGTCACTGTAAACTGTTTGCCAAGGCAATATAAACTCTGTGTAATACAATCAATAAAACTAACAAGCATTAACATGGTAGGACAAATGGGAAGATGGTTAATTTTACTCTGCTTTACAGTTATGGTTGAGAAGTTATAAAAGATTGGAGAAATGAGCAATACATAAATATTTTAAATACAGAGAGTTCCACAAGATGAATGGAAAGCGAGTATATCATATTTGGGGTCAATGGAAAGTGAGAGTCTGGTCTGAAAGACTATAAATGACTTCTTTCCTGATCCCTCTTATCCCATCTATTTTAACCTTCCCCTCTAAATTAATATGAAGATTCAAAGTTCTGAATACCACTCAATGACATGGTTTAAAATGCAACCACGTTTTCAAAATATAATAATAGCATGTAACTGCCAGATCCTTTTCACATTTTTATAGGAAAATATCACATTTAGAAAGGTTATTAAAAGGCACTAGAAGCGTTTGTTTTATGAAGTAAGAAGTATTCAAAATATTTGTCAAGAGGGTTGAAATGAGACATGAGAAGTGAAAGGTAAAATCCTCAAGTGTTTAGAGTCTCAAAGATACGTAGATGATCTGGGCTTCTTTAAAATATCATATGACTTCCCATTAGGTAGGATAGTTTTCATCGTATTTTCCTTATAATGGGCAATAACTTGCTTTTCCTGATCTTTTTGAATGACAGTATACATGAAAATCCTGAAAACTAAGGAGGCAGCAGTGAATAGGCTTACTTCTTTCACTTGCTTTTTTTAAGAAAAAAAAAGTCAGGCTACACACAAATAGTGAAATTTTACTTCTTTTATTTAGAAAGTGTGCTAGGATTGAAAACCAATATTAATTGAATTAGGAAAAAAATGGAGTAGCCTTTTACAGATTAGTACAATCTTTCATAGATTATCATTCCTACTGGCAACCAAAAATAATGACTATAAAGCATTCAACCTTGGTAGTATAGATGAAGTGTGTTCTTACCAAAACATACTATTATGGGAAAGCAAGGAAAGGTGGAAACTGAATTAAAGTCAATAGTTTGGATGCAGATAAAGAGAGGAGAGTGAGGAGGAAGTTTGAAAATTAAGTAGGTAAAAATTGTATTGATGTTTATAGAAACACACATGATGGACAAGTTTCTCACTAAGACTTAAACACAGTTTGAACTAGTTTTTGGATTGTAATGACTTCATTAGTTCCTGAAGGAAATTTTAATGCCTCTTGGTCAATGAAAGAAATTCTGATTCTGCTATTGAGAGACTAGAGCAAGTGTTCTTTTGAGAAATATCAGTCTGTCCTGCATGGCACAGTCTGAAAATCACTTGGGGTCTCCTGTGGCCCCTGGTGTGATAACTGTGCCGACAGCAGAGGGAGCATTAAACTCATTGCCCACGGGAAAGTGTGGGGAGTGATACTCATGTTCCTATAATCCCTGTATGGGTAGGATGAGCTCATTAGCCTTGTAGCAGTCATTCTAGGAGAAGGACAACTCTGATTCCAAACCCGGGCAGGTGGAGCTCGTTTAGCACTGTAAGGCCTTCCATCTAAGAGGTTAAACCTCCATCCTAAGGACCTCGCTGCCAGCGTCCAAGCTTGCTAGGCCCTGGCAGATGACCCTTAGGACTAAAGGGTGGGTTCAGCTCTGTGCATGCTGTGTCTCACCTAAAAAAAATCCGTTGCGCAGGCTTGAGGGTGCTATCTGCTATCCTCTTTTTATCAGCGC